>RJWH01005618.1:0-72192 GCA_004363575.1 Solenodon paradoxus | reverse complement strand
TCCCTCCCTCCTCCTCCCCCCTCCTCTCTCTCTCTCCCTCCTTCCTTCCCTCCCTCCTCCCTTTCCAATTTAGGCTTTATTTCCATCTACTTGCTTTTCCCCTAAACAATTTTTCCCACCTATTTTTTTTCAATTACTACAACAAAAGCTTTCGAGTTTAAGAAAACCACGCTGTTTTCTTCCCAAAGCCAGCCATTCCCTGACACAGAGTAACAGTGATACTAAACACTGCAAGCAATTGTTATGAAAATACACTTCTCTGTATCCTGTTGTCATGGCAGCTAAAGATCAAGACAAGCCTGCCACAAACAGCAATTTATGCTGATCCGAAAGACTGTTTGGGGGAAAACATTGAAATATATAATCGAATGCATTTGAAACCATAGCCTGACAAAGTACAATATCAGTTATTCAAATAACATTTCTAAAGCCAAGTACATTATTTATTTCGATCAATGTGGTGTTCATTATTTATGCTTGTGGAGTTACTTTCATTTCCAACACACTGGCAATTTTATGATTTTTCTCAGCATTCAGAATCTTCACTGTACCTTTGCCCAAGCACTGGCCAACATAACACAGGCAGCAGCACCCAGCATCGTGGGACCCAGGACTGCTGCGACATTTTCTCTCTCGCTTCTTTGTTTGCTGGGCTAGGGGTGGGGGTGGGGGTGGGGGTGTCCCTCAGGTGACTTTTGCCCTAGGGCAGCAACTGCTTGAAATGTCACAGAGTGGCCAAATCCCCTCCATCCAGATTGTCATTTCCCTGTAAGATACTGTACCATATGTATTATGTTTTTGCCTCTTTGGGAGGAGATGGAAAAAAAGGCCCAAGAACCAGAAACAGAGGGTGGGGATGCCAAATCGAGAATGTGAAGGGTTTAGATGCAAATAATTACATGCAAAATGCCACTTTTATTAACAATTTGGATGGTGGTTCTTGTCCCTAATCCTTTCATTGGTTATCCCTCAAAATCACCCAGGCGACCACATTGGCAGGAGGGAAGTAAGAGGTCTGGGAGGGTTAAGGGACTAGGATCAGAACAGATCAGTAGCCAAGCTGGGAGAGAACTCAGAATTCTGACATTCCTCAGCCATTGTTCAGCCTGTGGCCTGCTGGACATGGGGCTAAGGAATTTTATTGAGATTTTCTAAAGCTTAACTGACTGCCTCTCCTCTAAGGATAATTAGTTACACCGCTTTTCCCACAGCGAGTAATGCACACTAACAGTTTGGCCTGACTTTATGAAACTAATTTTCATCCCACTTGAGGATGGTCACTGATTTCATCCTCTTAAATCCTGCTCCTTCAAAACTGGCATTTGCATGCCAAAAGCAGCGAGAAGCCTCCCAATTTCCAGCTCTCTTAAATCATGCACCTGAATCAACTATGTGCATCCACACTTACTATGGAAGAATTTCCTCCTGTCAAATCATCAGCTTACTGCATCTCCTCTCTCATCTTTACCCAAAATTGGCAGAGCTGGTGAATCTGATCATGTCACTGAAAAGGGAGACAACAAAAACTGTCATTTATAGACCATGTCTGTGCATCAGGCACTATTCTAAGTGTTTTGCACATAATAGTTTCCCAATAATACGCTGACCTAAGTTATTATTATTAGGCTCCTTCCTACAATGAGGAAACTGAGGCACATAGAAGTTAAGTAGTTTGCTCGGTATAACACAGTAAGTGGCAGAACAAGCGGTAACTCAGTTGCCGGCCTCCAGAGACTGTACCTCTCCTGCTAAACTGCCTCCATAGCTCAAAGTGATGACGATTATAGGCTCTGGGATCCAATTAGCCAAGGTCTTTATTCCAGCTGCAGGTATGATCTTGGATCAATAGGGCTCCAGGTTCATCTGCTGCAATAATTGCGAGTTTTGTTAAATAAAGTCATAGTATTACACCTAGCCACTTAGCAAGCCCTCAAAAAGTTAGCCGTGCACTCTTGCTAAGAAATGAACAAATTCAGAGCAAGTGGGCCAGAAGATCTGGCCAAGGGAGAATATTCCAAGGAACAAAGCCACAGGGAGAAAGAACACCTTCCCTACACATAACCCAGCCCCTTCCATTAAAGGGTGGCCAGAGAGGAAGGAGGGAACTAGAGGAGAGAGATTCCACAACCAGAAAATGGGGGGAAGCTATTTCAAGTGAGAGGAGTCAGCCTATGTTTTGGACAAATTGAGATAAGGAAGGGAGCCAACACAAGACGGGCTCTTGAGGCAGTGACTTCCCAGGGTGACTGAATCAAACACTCTCTTCAGTCCAGCAACTTTTCTAACTGATTTTTTATTTACCAAGTCCTCAGTGGCCTACAATAAGCAGCTCCTTGATACACTATGATCAGTTTTCCTTTCATCTTTATCTCCTCAGAGCTGGAAGAAGTTTTCACTTCTCCAGGAAAGAAGCATAAGAACGTATGGAGCCAGAATAAAGTCCCAAATTCTGTGTGACCAACTTCCTGACACTGGGAATCATGGAGTCATATGTTGAAAAGTCTACCGATCCTCTAGTCTAAAATGAATATCTACTCTTCTGATCTAGAAATTGCCCCATGGTTCTAGCCTAAGGCTGATCCTGCCATCTGTCCGTTGTCGTGGAGACTGCTCCTGAAATCCACTGAAGGGGCACTGCGCCAAGTCTTGTCTTGGAATCAAAGACCTGATGACTTTATCGTCGGAGACCTGAGGTTGACTCCCAACTCTGGTACCCACTGCATGGCCTTGGGAAAGTCACGTTTCCTCACTTTATGTCTGGTTTCTCATTTGTAATATGAGAGCCTTTTATCTGCTTTAGGAGCCTATGAATTTTGTGAATGCTTTCTTAGAGGAAAGATATTCTTTGATCACTAGATACTATCCATAGCATGATTTATTACTCGGGGCGGGGGCATCATTTTCATGGTTGGTGATTTCATATGATAATCACCAGTCCCTCGGGACTTGGGATAATTTCACCATCAAAATTTTCCATTATAGTGGCATTATAGCTCTGTTTCAGCAAGCTTGCACAAGTAACTTTTCCATTGCAAATTCACATGATAATAGCGTTATAAATGGCATCTCCAAAGACTTCAATTAGAATTGATTTGTCATTGTAATCTTAGTTAATAACGGTATGGTAATGGCATTATAATGAGGAGATCAAAGACTTACACTGAAATTATTTTGGCATTGTATTCTATATTCAGAATGGCTTTGAAGAGGCTGCTCTATATATAGATTTGAAACTGTGTATCATAGTGATATTAAAAGCTAAGGGTAGAGGCAATGGAATCATCCACTCCTTTCTTCCCAAAGCCCAGCTTGGAATTTCTTCCACACTTTTTCACATCTCACAAAAGTAGGGTTCAAACAGAGCTTAGGTGCCAATGCCCCCTCCCCAGGCTCAAGGCGGGGAAAGGAAAGACTGAGAGGGTGCGAAGAGAGCCAGAAGCGCTGCTCTGTAAGAGGCCAGAGAAAGCCCAGCACCCTCCTCTGGCAGTGGTAGAGTGGCCTCCTCTGCTCTCTGCTGGGGCTGGGCCACTGCTGATCTAGGAGACAGAAACCAGAGCCAAGCGGTCCTGTCAGTGCAGACAGCACTCTTGCTTCCTCACAGGTGGTCTTGCTATGGAACTGCAGCTTCTACAGCTTAGCACCTCGTCTCTTGTCCCTTAGTGGCACTGCATTTTGTCACCCCTGTAAGCTTTGAGTGGAGCAGAATACTTTGGCTCTTGGCTCTCTGGCTGTGAAACCAGCTGTGTGTGTCTGTGATGGTTTCATGCGTATATTTACTTTGGCAGAGACATAAATGGAATAAAATAAGACTCAGTTCTTATTTAATTCAGAGACTACTCTAAGATGTAATATTACTAGCGTTTAGAGAATAGTATCATTATATTGGTTGACATTGAAATGAACACCATATCACTGAATTAATGAATACTGAACCACAGCTGCTATGGGAAATACCAAGCTACGGTCCTATGAGCTTCTGGTCACATTTCTGTCAAACAATCAATATAGAACCTTGTTTTTCTGTGTGTTTGTGTTTAAAAGCACTTTACCTAATATAGTTTGTTGGCTCACTCATATTGAACTCATGGCCCACAGGACTGTAACTCATGCCCAAATGCAGCTGATGGTGTATATTTCTTCCATAAGGTACATCACCGCCTTCTGGGCTTACAAACACCAGACAGCACTTCAGCACTGTACTTCAGGGCCACTTTAAACAGAGGAATGACCAACGAAAGGAACAAAACTACTGAAAATCTGGCAAATAGACCAGGAAAAGAACTTTTGTTTACAATATGATAGCTAAAACAAGAAGACAGACTGTGGCCTTGGCCTTGTTCAGCCGCACCTGGAAACATGCACTTGAAGCCAACTACATTTTTTCTGCTTGTTCGCAGATGATCACCAGATTGTCACAGTATTGATTTTGAGGCTACAAATAAATTGTAGTGAGTGAGCAAATTTGCAAGTATAAGCTCTATGAATAATGAGAACCGAGTGTTTAGGAATTTAACCTTTACATCAATATCATAAATGACTTACACAATCAAGTGCCACAAAATAATGTGGTTTTGATCAACCACGAAATGCATATGGAACAATGTCCCAAGATTCCCATTGCCTAGCGACATTATAGCCATGGTAACATTGTAGAGTTTTATTCCAGCAGCAGTCTCAGACATGTCTTTTATTTATTTATTTGTTTTTTAAGCAAAGGTGCAGGCAGGAATGGAGGCAAGCAGGCAGGCAAGCAGGCAGGCAGGCAGAAAATGAAGGAAGCGTTTTTATGTATTTTATTTAGTTGTTCATCTTGATTGTTCCCCCTAAACTCGGGATGGGAAGCTGGGTCCTTGGTATGCATGTGGACTACCCTTGGCCGGAGGCAGCAGACTTAACTGCTATTCCACCAGGGCACACCTCAGACATGTCTGTTGACAGTGTTGCTTAACAGCATCATTCCCCCTTGTGCTTGATTTAATCTCATCCTGTATGGTTTATGCTGTCCCTTAAGCATATAAAATCCACTGCTAATATTGCTAGCAAAAGGCAATAGTGAGTGATTGACCTGGAAATTAAACTGAAAGTGATTAAGGACTATCAAAGTAGAAAATCAGTAATGACTTTGCTCACCAAGCTGACTAAAGAACAAGAGCAAAGCAACAGAAGCTGTTAAACAATCTGCTTCATTGAAAGCAAGGAGACAATTCCGGAACAGCTGATCTCACATATGGAGAAACTGCTGATGACCTGAACTGAAGACCAGACACAGAAGCATATCCCTCTCATCACTATGATAACCATGCCCAAAGCAAAATGTCTGATTGCAATACTGAAAGAAAAGTCTAGACTGGACTATAATTCTGAATTGACTGCTGGCTCTAGAATGTTCACACAATAAAAGAGCCTAACAATGCATTTCTCAGAATGCATCCCCATCATTAACTACGCATGATTGCATTACTACCCTCATTTCATAGATGAGGAAACCAAGGCACAGAGAAAATATGCAATTTGCTCCATGTTTTAACTCAAATTAAATGACCTGGTCTTGTTTCTTTTCATGTACTCTAGATTTTTTGTGTTTTGGTTTGGTTTGGTTTTTGTTTGCTTGTTTTCGGCATCTGAGATAATAAATCCCTCCTCGTTAAGCTGCTTTAAATTAGGTTTTGATTAATAGAAACAATGTATTCTAACAGATATGGGCATTGTGCTTAGGAATCCATTATAATGGAGAACTGGGAGATGCTAAAACACATTTAAGAGATGGTTTCAGAAAAACAGTATGGCCCCAGTTTTTCGATAGGAAGAGATCTCTGTGAACCTCCAATTTCTCAGACCTTTGCACCAGGCAGATTGGGAGGTGAGTGTGTAATGAGGTGGAACACACGACTGGTGCTAAACCAAGTCCCTTCCTGCTCATCTTTCTGACTGTTAGAGATCCACCCTTCTTTGTGACTGCACTGAGAGGGCCGCTCTGCAATCCCAGGGGCTGAATCTCAATTAATATAAGCCAATCAGAACAACACCATGTCCCTGATCAAACTGGCTTAGGCGAGAGCATGTGTTGCAATCCTAGCCCAATGAGAAGTAAAGAATCCTCCTATGCTGTTGGTGGAATGCAAATTAGTGCAGCTTCTCTGGAAAACAGTATGGAAATCCCTCAAAAAAAAAAGATGGATCTACCACTTGATTTAGCAATCCCATTCCTAGGCATATACCCTGAGAATACAAAAGCTCTAATCAGAAGAAAAAATATCTGCACACCTAAATCATAGCACAATTCACGAGAGTCAAGGCATGGAAACAACCCAAATGATCGTCAACAGATGACTAGATAAGGAATTCTATGTAGTTATTAGAGTTCTATGCAGTTGGAAAAAGAAAGAAAAAAAAAAAGATAAAAGCTTCCCCTTTGCAACAACCTGGTCAAAACTGGAGGGGATCATGTTAAGCAAAATAAGCCAGAAAGAAAAAGAAAAGTACAAGATGGCTTCGCTCATATGTGGCATAGAACGAAACAATACAAATAAACAAACCCCAACAAAATTCACAGGACACAAGACAAAGGCTATCAGAAGGGTAAGAGGAGGGAGAGACTGAAGGACGAAACCATGTGATGATAGAGGACACTGGAACTGGGTGTGGTGTGAAAAACACACAGAATGAGGTATGATTTCAGTATCTTGAAATGCATATAGCAATGTAAACAAAAGAAATACTAAAATCACTATATATTTTTTGAAAAAGAAACTAAGTGGCAGGGCTTTAGGGGAATGTTCATTTCTTTAAAAGAGGTGTCTGACAAGGAATAGCTCCTTCTCCTGACTCCAGAGGTCATCATGTGAGAACCTGATAGTCAACCAGGGCAGCCATCTTGTGACCATGAGGAGACAAACTGGAATGGCTGAGCTGAAAGATACAGTCAGGGGAAGTTGTGAAGGCACACAATCAAACATTCCTGAAGCCACCCTACCTCCGGCCCTTCTGATATCTGAGATAATAAATCCCAACTTGTTTAAGCTGCTTTTAATTGATTTTGATTAGTAGAAACTGAAAGTATCCTAACAGCTACAGGCATTTTGCTCAGGAATTCATTACAACAGAGAATTAGAAGACACTATGCACAGAAATTGTATAGACAGAAACACATAAAGGTTGAACCCTCTTTAAGAAGCACAATGTGTTGGTTGCTAAGAGATGCTGAGAGGATAATAAAAGACCAGGGAAATTTCCCCTAGTCAGAGACAGCTTATAATCTAGTTAGTTGAGAAAACCAAACACAGCCGGTTCAAGAATTCTTGTGCAAATAAACAGTAAATTCCATTCAATGCTGCGACATTAATTCTGACATACATGTGGAAGAGGTCTGTTGATGAATTAAATCTCTACAATCTAGTAGAGAAAACTAAACTGGCAGGTGATTATAATTCAAAGAACACTGTGGAAATATGTTTGGGGAGAAAGGTAAGTAAGAGATTCATTTCTCTTGGCAAACCAAGGGAAGTCTCATGTCTCTCTTGTTTAAAAGCCTTCACTAGTTTTCAGTTGTACTTCATTCATTCAACAAATGTTTACTGAGCAATTACTCTGGGCCAGCAGACACAGCAGTGAACACAGCTTTTTGCTCTTCGTAGTTTAGCTTCTAATAAAAGGTAGACAATTGAGTTCAGATATACTATAAACAAGTGAGTAAATAACATTCTATGTCAGAGGTGGTGTTGCCAAGACAAACAGAATCAGGTACAGTGGGTGGAGGTTTCCAGGTGCTGTGTGATACAGGGTGGAGAGAAGTTGGCACCTGAGCAGAAAGCTAGAGGAAGTGAGAACCGTGTGTGTGTCCCAAGCAGAAGAGAGAGCAAATGCAAAAGTCCTGAGGCAGAGAGTGCCTGGCACACTTGAGGAACAAAAAGCAAACCAATATGTCTGGAACAGAGGAATGATACGAGAAAGCTGTGGGAGGAGAGATCAGAGAGGCAGACAGGGGCCGAGCCAGTGTGAATGAGGCCCTGGAAATGTGCTCAGAAAGCTATAGGTTTTGATATAATCTGAAAAAAAGTAAAATATTTGAGATACAATCAGTTAAAACTGCTCCTCCCCATGTGCTGAGTCTTTAGAGCGGCGTCAGGTGTTAGAGGAACCGAGTGAGAAGGAAATTATCTTGGGGGTGTATCTAGTGTGGGGTCATAAGGTATATTTATGTGGTGCACAGTCACTTCCCTGAGTAGAAGTGGCTTTCAGAAACATGCCTGCAGCTCCCACCCAATATTGTGATCCAAAGATGCCGGAGCAGGTCAGAGGGCCAACAGAAGATGGCTGTGTCCAGTGGAATGTGGGTGGAAGTCTGTGAGGAGTGAGGGCTACAAGGTGTTACATACAGAACTAGAAACTGTCTTTAGAAACTTCTCCCGACGGGCTGATGTGTAACTCACAGTAGTTTCGGCTCTCGTTCACACCTCATCACAATGGATGTTCTCACCCATCAGGAATGTGTTCACGGGGGCAGCAATACATGCACCTTTGCTGATGGAATCTCAAGAAACAGGAGGAATCTTGAGAAACAGAATTTAGTAGACAAGGACACAAACTTAAAACGGGACGACAAGCAGCAATCTGTCTGTGTGGTAGGCCACCCACCATCAATAATAAAAACCAAATTTCAAACAATCATCCTGGAGGAAACACTGAATTATCTTTCTAGTCTCTCTCTCTCAAAGATGATATTATAACATCCTTGTCATAGAGAGAGGCAATCAAAGTATACACAGGCAAACAATTCAGGGAAAAAAATGACAGGGTTCGTTCGGGCAGCTCATTAATAAAAATACTGTTATTCTCCTGGATCCCATGATGTTTGTGGTATTTGTCAGCTTTTTGACTTAAAAGTCATGGCGAGTTATTTCCTTATACTAAAAATATTTTGACCCTCAAATGCTACTTTATATGCTACTTTTGTGTTATTTATCATAAAGAGAACCCCAAAATTCTGTCAGTTTCAGGCCTCAGAGAGCCTCGGGTCAGCGCCAACGACTGGCTGCTGAGACGCCGCAGAATCCCAGCTGGCTCGGGAAGAGCCCTCCAGCAGCGAAGGCCAGCAGTGACGCCCAGATTTGAGGATTTCATGGACCAGTAATATTTCTAGAAAGTTTTTCTGAAGGGACCAATATTTTATTTCTAACTTTAAAAATGAAAAGCCACGGTGCACCCTGGTAGCTCAGATATTAAGCCCGTGACTAAGGAGGCACCGTTCACATACATCCCAAAGACCTGGCCAGGAAACAACTGAAATGAACAACTGGAAATAAAATAAAATGCAGCTTCCCTCTCTCTCTTCTTTCCCGCCTGCTTGCCTTCATTCCCGCCTGCTTCCTTCCTCTTAAAAAACAAAAATCAAAAGCCTCAGAGATCCACTCTGTGACTTAGGCAACTAAAGGGCAGGCTCTGAAAGCTGTCACTCTGGGTTTGAAACCTGGGACAGGGGTTGGGGGGGAAAATAATTATATACAGTGTGGTGTTAGTTTAACAGCCATTGGTGGAAGACGGCTGGTAATTTGGTGGTGAGTGTGGTATGCTATCATAAATTTGATGGAGGGGGAATCTGCACATCTAAACTTACATTATTTTGTAAAGCAAAGTTACCTCAAAAAAATTTCTTTTTAAAAGCCATGTAAGGGCATATCCTGGTGGCTCATGTGTTCAGTCTGCTGCTTCGGCGGCGTAGTCCACATAAAAGCCCAAGGACCTGGGTTCACAACCTGGAGCTGGGGGAACAACCAAAATAAACAACTAAATAGATAAATAACAAAAATCTTTCTTCCGGCAGGCCGTAGTGGAGTAGCAGTTAGATCAATCGCCTCCAAAGGACAAGCAGCATACTCCTGGGTTAGAGTTCCAGGTCCAGTGAGAAAACAGCCAGTGACAACAACTAAATAAAAATAAAATAAAATAAAAGAGGCCTCCTCCTCCTCCTCTCTCCTCCTGCCAGCCTACTCAGCTTCATTCCTGCCCATACCATTCCTTTAAAAAAAAAAACTATATAAATAAACACCATTTACTGCAATATTCCATTTTTCCAATAGTTCTTACACAGAAAAACACTGAAATCTTTATGGATAAACTTACATAATGTGTACTTTTATTTTAAGCTTATCCATTAGGGAGGGGTGGTCACAAAAGGGGGTTTAGATAAAACAAGGTTATATCACTAGTTAGTATTATAGAAGCTGAACAGCGGGTCTATGGGAGTTCATTACACTCGTCTATTTCTGTATGTGTTGGCAATTTTCAGATAGAAGGATAAAAATTAACCAGATTTAACATATGCCTAATTCTATAAAAGAAAGAGTATGTGAGCACAGCATCAGTTGGGAGGTCATAAAGCACCATCATTTATATTGAATAAATTGAATCTTAGGAAAAACTCACTATATTATACTTATTTTTGTTATTATTGCTTCAGTCAGTCAGAGAAATTCATTCTACCTATGTAGGAGTGGGGGTCAGGTTGGCAGTTTACTTTCAAATGGTTCAGAAAATAAAAAAAAGTTCTTTAAATTCCGCTTCCCAATTTTTTGTAAGTTTGTGTTGCGTGTTTGCGTGCGTGTGGGCACCAGCATGGTTCTGCATAGGAGAACTGGGGTTAAATCCTGGGCTTTGCCCACATATCTACATATTACTGTGTATGTCACACAACTGAGTCCTCAGTTTCTTTACCTGAAAAATGGGAATTATAATAATATGTACCACACAGTTATTTTTAAGGACTAAATAAGACAACGTGGGGCATGCCCTGTGGCTCAAGTAGTTAAGGCAGCTAAGGGGAAGAAGAGGTAAAGCCCAAGGACCCAGGTTCAAGTCCCCAGTGCTGGGGGTAAAAAATATTAAAAAAGACAGTGAGTACATTTTACATATTGATAATGGAAATACAGATTGATAGAACTCCAACAGAGGACAATTTAGCTGTATCTTTTCAAATTCTACAATGCCTTCCCCTTATGACCCAGAAATTCTACTTCTGGGAATTTATCCTAAAACAATCCATGCATACAAGTGAAATGATACATGTACCAGATATTCATTACAAACCTTGGAAACAACCCAAATGTTCATCAATAAGAGACTAATTAAATTCTGATGCCTCCAGACAATGCAGTTGTGAAGAAGAACCAGGAAGTTATATTCTGTGACGAAAAGGTCTCCAACATAAGTTGTTTAATGAAAATCACAGGATGCAAAACATACACATAGTTTGCTACCTTCACGAAAATAAAGAAGGAAAAATGAGAACATATATACACATCTGCTTAAAGAAAATATAAGGATATGCAATAAGCTATTAAAATGGGCTATTTGGGTTGAGAGCTTTTGGAAGAAGTGGGAACCGGAAAAATAGTGATGAGGGTAGGACATTTTGTTATAAATCCAGCAAACAGAAAAATGCTAATCAGAAAAAATATCTGCACCCCTATGTTCATAGCAGCACAGGTCATAATAGACAAAACATGAAACCAACCCAATGCCCATCAATAGATGACTGGATAAAGGAGCTGTTGTCATGATGGAGTCTACGCAGCTGTTAAAAAAGTGAAATCGTGCCTTTTGCAACAGCCTGGATAGAACTGGAGGTGATTATGCCAAGTGAAATAAGTCAGAAAAGAAAAGAGAAATGCGGGATGGCTTCAATCCCATGTGGAATAGAAAGAAAGAAAAATGAACAGGCAAATTTCAGCAACATTCACAGGATATAAGAGTGTGGTACCAGGTCGCTGAGAGAGGAGGGAAAGAAGGAGGGAACAGGTGGAGGTAAAGGGCGCGAGAACTCTGGTGGAGGGTGCGGCATGGATCCACACAAATTGAAATCGACACAAACTCCACAAAAAGTTTAATATCCTAAAATGCATGTAGCAATGTGAACAAAAGAAGTAATGAAACTATTTTTAAAAAGACACGTTGCTATGTAATTTGCATGTGCTCTTAAGCCATATGAATGTATTCAAAACTTAAGCTTAAAAATGACAATGTGGGTAGAAAGTATATTCATGACACATGGTACAAAAGCAGTCATTCACACTGCCACCATCAGCAGAGCTCTCTCCTCCTGATCTGCACTGTCCAACACAGGAGTCACCAGATGGCAACATCTGAAATGCTGCTGGTCCAAATGCTGTTGTTCGTGTAAGCTATATACCAGTTTTTGAAGATTTCACAGGAAGAAAAGACTATAAAATATCACACTAAGGATTTTATATGGATTACATGTTGAAATGAAACTTTTTGATTGTGTTAAATAAGATTCATCATTAAAATTAATTTCTCCTGTTTGTTTTTATTTTTTTAATGTGCCTCCTAGCACATTTTTCACTGCCACCTAGCTCACATATGTGGCTTGAGCTGTATTTCTATCAGAGAGCACTGAGCTAGAGCATCAAGTGCCAGGACTCCAACCGAGGAGAGGTTGTAGATACTTTTTGTTAACAGTATGAGTGAATAAATATCCTTTGACAATCTTGTAAGATGTGACAAAAGCCTGGAGAATTAGGCTGCTCACACTGTTTCTTTGGGTTAAAAGCTGAAGAAAGTCTCCTCCTTGTCAAGGCCCCCAACTGCTGTCTGGGTGGGTACACACATATAGCATTAATGTCACGAATTAAAATGTTCTCTCCATTATAATCAGCAATTACCTGGTATGAAGAGGATGCATTTGTACTGAATTGCTTGGAGTTTTTCAAGCTGTCTGTAGAAAATGCTCCTTCTCCTCTAGAGGTCTGTGAAAACAGAAAACACTCGCAGACTCCATCCAGAAAACTGTTCTCCTTTTTCAGTTCTGAAAATAAATCCGTCTCATACACCTACCACACACATCACCACCACATCTGAAGTGGAGCAATGTGGTAAAGAAAATACTGGCTTTGGAATCAGACCCGAATTCAAATTTAGCCACTGCCTTAGTTTTCTAGGACTCTGCAACAAAGTGACTTAAAAAACCGAAAAGTACTCTCTTGTAGTTTTGAAGGCTAGAAATCCAAAATCAAGGTGAAAGTAAGGTTGGCTCTTTATGAGGACTTTGAGGAAAGGATCTGTTTCAAGTCTCTCTCCTGGCTATAATCGTCCTAAGCCAGTTGACTCTCCCTGATGACATTATCTTCTTTCTATGCATGCCTGTCTCCAAATTTCCCATTTCTATAAGATTGGATTAAGGCCCATCCTAAGGACTTCATTTAAAATCGATTACTTCTTAAAGATTCTGTATACAAATGAGGTCACATTCTGAGCTACTGGAAGTTAGAACTTCAACATGTAAATTTAGATGAGGAGTGGGCGGGGCGGGGCGGGCACAGATCAGAACAGGCTCTGTCCTTATTTGTTACGTGACCTTTATAAAGTCTCTGAGCCTCAGTTCCTCCAGCTATAAAACAGGGATAATAACATGTACCTGGCAAACTTATACTGAGAATGAAAAATTATAGATGTAAAAGCAATTCACTAAACTAGTAACCCAGGGGCTGCTGGTAGTCATCCTTGTCATCACTTTGGGACACGAGGTCTGAAAAGGAAATCAAAACCAAAAAATAACCAGAGATGGAGAGAGACAGCTCCTGGTGATGCTGATCACTGAATCCAGCCATGGCTGAAGTCAGGAATTCTATGCAGCTTTTTGATATGGGAATAAATATATTTCCCTTTTGGCTTTAAAAAAATTAGCAATTTTTTAAAAGATTTCTTGAGTACCTTCGCCTCTAGAAAATGATGCATGCTTTTCAAGCTTAACATAAGAAGAGGAGCCTGATTGTCAGGCCCCACAGAGAAGTGGTCAGAGAATTCCTGGTCATAAATAGATGTGCACTTGAAGCTGATCATTTGTGTTGAAAGACACCATTATTTCTAAGTTTCACATATCCCAAAGACAGGCCGAAACATTTGCATACAAGAGTGGATATTTGTCTCTATTCTGTGGTTTTTCTCTTCCTTTGAAGCATTGTCTCAAGCCTTCAGGAACACACCATCTCACCTCTCAGTTCTAATCAAAATATGCTTATTTCCATCTCATTGATTTTAATAAATGGATTATTGCTAACAACTTACAATTTTTACCAAGTTGTAAACTATCAATAAATCCTCCAGAGATATCGCATTTTCACTGGAATTATCTGGTGGAATTAGGGACAGGAATGGGGAAAGAATCATTGGTATATCAAGGCCTTCTTGGTTTCAAAAGAAGAGGTGAACAAAATGGACCAGGATCATGCTGTTTGTGTGCCTCACACCAGACCTTTGCAAAAACATTCTCCATTTCAATTTTCATACATACATCAAAAAAAGAATTTGCTGAGTAGCTATTATGCCCACTGTGCAAGTGCAGGAGCAGTCCAGATTACAAGTAAAAGAACTATGATTTTGTATCATATTTTTCTGACTACAAAGAACATCTCACCTCACTAGCCAGTCCTGCCCTTTCATAGTGTGTTGGACCTGTGCTGCCTCTCTTACAAAGAAACTTGATCCTGAATATCCTAACACCCTTTGAAAAATACAAAAGACTCTATAAATGCAAGATACCCATATCAGACCACAAATCAACTTCCCTGATTACTATATCTCTGAATATCTGGTCCCCCTCTTAAACTTGGTGACCCTGAAATTCTCCCTCAGACCTGAAACTCTTTGACTCCATAGCCATAAAGTGTATAGCTGTAAAGAAATATATTGCAAACTGTTAAATGCTGCCTTGTAAGGATACTTTCAATTGTAAGTAACAACAGAAAGCATTTCAACAATACAAAGCATTTATAGGCTTATGTAATGAAAAATTCTAAGGGCAGATTCAGAAGAAACTTTATCTGTACTATAACAACATCTCCAAAATCCAGTTTCTTTCTGTCTCTCGCTTCTGCCTTCTTCGAATCAATTATATCTTAAGACTGCCTTCCTTTTTGGATCCCAAATGGCTCCCAGACTGCTTTTTTATTCATAGTCAAAAGAAGGAAAGAGTCTTTTCCCAGGATTCCCTGAAATGATCCTGAGATTCATTCTGATTGGACAGCCTTAAATCACACACCCACCTCTGCACCAATCATGGTGATCAAGAAGGGTGAAATGCAATGATTGGATCCATAAGATTATGTGCTCTACACCTAGAGCTTGAAAAAGAATCTTTCACCTCAAAATGAGAGCAATTTCCAAATAGAAACTGAGGGCTGTTGGAAAGGAGGAAGGAAAATATACAAGAAAAACTTTCAATATGTATCTTTTGAGAGCCCTTTTTAGTTCTCGTATCCCATAATGCCTGATTTGGCAACTGGTTTGGAGCTTCTAGAACACTCTGATCTAGCTCCCAGTTAGCTGAATAGCACTAGATTTTCTCATCCATAATTCTGCTCACTGCGCACATCAGTCCTCTACTTACTAATTTTATGATTCTAATTAGTAGGTCCCTTTCAATAGCTTAAATCTCTCCACTGAACAAGCTTGTCGGTTATCTGGAAATACATGGTCACATGAACTTATTCAAAACACAACATTTTCTCATTATAATGAAACATGATTATTAATGGCAGAGTGCCCATCAGAAATGAAGCTAATCCTTCATTTTGCTCAAAATAAATGTGCTTTAAAAAGTAGAGATGGTCAAATTAATTTGAGAGTAATCAATTCCTGCATTTTAAATGAACATAATTATGTAATCATTAAATTATTTAATGGGCTTCATTAAGGCTTATTTCTGGTTTGGGTGTCACATTTTTTTTTTATCCCAATTAGCTCAAGTGCTAAATTTAATTTTTTATGGCTGGTAAGAGTACTAATCCAAGTCAGGACAAACATAGCTAGGAGGCTCAGGCCATCCTTTCCTTAACAGTGGAATCCACTGTGTCAATACACACAGAGTCTACCAAGGGTCAAAGAAATATTCCAGGCAGGTCAGTGGCAAATATCTGGCCTGCTTTCAACCAGACAGGATACCCTATCAAATTCAACTGGTAAGAAAGTCTTAGAAAGCCTGACAAGGGAAACATGTCCCAGAGGAAACTACAGGTAAGCCTATGGCAATGCTGTATTATCACCGAGAATGGACATGAACACTGTCTCGAGCAAGAGAACTTGGCCATCTCATAGACCTATGGTCAATTCCCAGTTTTGTTCGTAGTAGGCTATGTGACTCAAAGACCTGTGAACCTCAGGCTCTTCATCTGTAAATGAAGATGATGGAGTTTTTTGTGAAGATTACCAATAATGTGTGCCAAGCCTTTGGAATATGCTATTTACACATAAGTGGCAGTCATTATTCTTGTTATCACAATCAGACATCTACATAGTTCATCTTCAGGGATGCTAAGTTTAAGTCACACACTGACTTTTTCAATCTGAACACTTAATATAACCCTATCAAAAATAATAGATTCCCTCTGGGTCCCAAATGGCTACCAGGTTAGTTCCTCATTCAAAACCAAAAAAATAAATAAATAAAGAGAGTCTTGTCCCAGGTCCCTGTGGTCCCTATTGGAATTGGTGACCTTGATAAGGCAGTGTTGCAAAAAAAAAACAGAAAAATTCTTCTTTAAAAAAATTAGAATGGGGTTGTTTATAACACAAAAGTGAGAAAGATGGAGAGGGAGTAGCTGTATAGCTTGGGGATTAAGGTAGGCATCTGCAGGCCAAATGCCTGGGTTCAAGTAAAACAATTGTTTCCTAATCATGGGACTTTGGACTTCTTGAAATCTTGATTTCCTCACTTAAATTGAAGAAACAAAAAAAAAAAAAAAAAAAACAGACTTGATGAGGGTTAAGTTGTATAATATATAGAAGGAGGTCAAATGCCAAGCACATAAGCAATAATGTTATCTATTACCATTGCTATTCAATAGTAATAGTAGTAACAACTGTAGTAGCATAGACAAGCAGGACATTATCAACTATTTTCAGAACTTCAAGAAAATAAATATTCTAAATTCATACAAAAATATAGATTTGGTCTTTTATGCTTTAAAACAAATTTTATTCATTCGTAAACAAACATTTATTGGCATTCACTCTGCATTTGACACTCGTTTAGATGTGTAACAGGAGAAATATTGTGAAAATATTCAAGCTTATTACCCTAATCTGCCCTTTCATACCAACCAAATCAGACAAATTTCCTAGCATCTTCTCAGGAGGAGGTGACAGGAAAAGGTCATGGGTACCACAATCGGGAAGCTACCTTCCCTGTTCATACATCAGACTAGCCCTCAGGTCACAGTTAGAAATGCAAATGAGGAGCTCAGTGTCAATGCCAGCATGGCCTCTCAGTAACTTAACATAGTCACACCAGGGACTAAGAGCCTCCCTGTTCCAGAACAGACTCTCTTTGTTTGTCTTGCCATATTACATCCATTATGGATGTCTGACATTGAAGGGAATCATCAAAATGTAAATTACACACAGAAATCTACAAAGCAGTAGTCAACCCCTCGCTCTCTTTCTCTCTCTCTTCTCCCTCCCTCCCCTTCTCCCACTCTTTTTATTTATTTTTTTTAATGTCTTTTTCTTTTTCTGTTTTAAAGTTTAAAGCCTAAGAATTGATCTCTAAACTCAGAGGTGATTCCCTATATCAAATCAAGATGCAGATCTTGGGCAACTGACTATCATGTTTGGAAGAAGACAAAGAGCCAACATACATTGCCTAACACAGTTAACCATGAACTCACTTCCCTGTGATCTCTGATCTAACAAAAGAAAGGCTGAAGATCTGTCCTGCCACACTTACCAACATTAATTAAATAAACATTGCTTAGCAAAACAGACGACTAAGAAGCTCATATGACTTATTCTGGGGCTTGATAAAGTACCCATTTTCTGACCTTCTGATGCTCCAACCATTCCTTGTATGAAAAATTTACTCAAAGCAGATTAGGGCAGAGTTCTACAATCACTGGTTAGAATCGTATCATCAGAAATCTTCCTACACCAACAACTGTTAACAGGATTGATTAAGGATCTGGTTCAAATGCCATCCCTAAAAGTAGTCTACTAACCTGTTCGTGCAAAGGAGGGGTCTCTAAGTGTCATATTTTAACCCAAGTTACATCTCTATAGCACAATTTAAACATTCATCAAACTAATTAACTAAATTTACCAGTAAAAAGTCATTTTTGATACCAGTATGCTAACTAGCAAAACTTTTACTGGTAAGCTAGGAAGGAAGGAGGACTTGCATTCTTCCTCCAGAGGTCATGGCCATCTCTGGAGTCTGGTTTCATGTAACAGTGTGCTAACTGTTCACCCCAGAATGTGCACACTGAGAGTTTGTCACTTGACCACCGAGCACATGCCCGCTATTCCATTAATTATGCTAAATTATTTTAAAAGAAATTTTACAGGCATTGTAACGTGCTAGGAAGAAGAATGCTTGTTATTGATTTAGAGCAAACCAGGTAGAGAACAGAAGCCCCAGACTGACTCCATTCCCGGAATCTGAGGTCACTTGTATTCTCCTAAGGGATCCAAGACCCACTGCAAACTTAGAGAGAGACACAGAGACCTATTTCTACTGGGTACACATGACATCTCTCACATCTCCCCTACCGTGGGGTTGAGGGAAGAGCACTGGATCCTTTTCCTGAGGTGTTTTCCAAAAGGCTTACTACCTGAATCCCCAAGCTGATAAATGAAAAATCCCTGGGCTGCATTCTAAACATCAGAGTCATCAGGACAAACTCTAACCCATCAGCCCCCCAGATAGATTTACTAACCCGGTAAAAGTCCTCAGTGCCTCACTGTGTTTAAGTTAGAGGACGAGGCAGTTGGTAGGTGAGTTACAACAGAACTAAATGACAATTTTTTTTCTCTTTTTCCATTTTTATGTATTGATAACTCTGGTTTACTTGAGTCCAATTCTTATTTCTGCATCCTTTATTTTTCGAGAAAAATATGTTCCTATTAGTATACTGGAATAGTCCCTTAATTTGATATATATCTATATATATATATCTATATATATATATATATATGTCACATTTTAAAGCATAAGAGTCTAATAAGGTTCACTCTAATGAAGTAGCAGTTGGGCACAGCTGACATGCATCCCAAGTTCCCCTGTTCATGTCCTGGGGCTGGGAACAACAAAGACGAGCAGCTAAAATAAAAGTAAAGTGTTTCTTCCTCCTTTCTTTTCCTGCCTGCCTCTGCTCACCTTAATTACTGCATCTTGCCTTTAAAAAAGAAATCTAATAAATTACATATGGCACTAAAATTCTGATTAACGTTTCACCCAACTATTAGCACAATTTTAATAAAATTATTGAGAATGAGATCTTAGCAGAGCTGATAGAAGCATAAAATAGTACAGATCTTGGATTAACTTTCAGATGGTGACTCAATAGGATGCACTTTCAGGTCACTCGCCACAGACACCGAATAAAAAACAAACAAACAAACAAAAAAAATCACCTATTTTCCTGAGACAAACAACAAGAAACAACTGGCACTTCAGCTGGAGATGAATTGGCTGAAGACTAAACATGGGTGAGGGCACCCAGTGCGGTTCTCAGCTAAGTCGCAGATTTGGATTTGGGACAGAGTTCGAGAGTCTCCAGATGTGTGGTGGGGTGGAGGCCAGGGATTTTGGGACCAACTGCGGAGGCAGAGAGAGGTGGGCCCAGTAGGTCTCAGAAATGGAGCCACAGATGACCAACTTGGGAGGGGGTGAAAGGAGAGCCAGCGCCCTGGTAGCTGAACTGGAGCCCACATGGTGAAATTGTGCTGGGTATAGCCAAACCAGAAATCAGCCAAAGAAATTCCAAGCTCAAACTCCTCCCACAACCATTTCACTCCTCCCACAACCATTTCGCTCCAGAGCCTGGAGTCCACCGAGTGGAAATCCCACCCACTGCATATTTGCCCACCAGAAATCCTGCCCATCAGATGCCCCACCCCTGGATTACCCTGAGAAGACAGTCCCAAACCTCAGTGGTACTCGCTAACGCCACCTTGTGGCAAAACTGCAGCCTGACTGCCAATCCTGGGCAAGTCAAACCTACAGAACACAGGGAAATGGAACCCTCACAAATATTAACAAAACGATGAATAGGGCAAAGGCAAAGAGAAATGTACATGAAATGAGAGACCCAATTAAAAACCCAGGGAAAAATCTGAATACAGCAGACATATGTAATTTACCTGAAGAGGAATTTAGGGTAATGGTGATTAACATACACATGGGAATCCAGAGATCAGCAGAGGCAGTAAACAAGAATGTCAGGAAGCAAAGAGAAGAAGTAAAACAAGAGATCAAACAGGTAAGAGACAGGATGACTGAATTAGAGAACTCAATAGAGAGACTCGGCAATAGGATGGATGAAGCTTCCAATAGAATCAGTGATAGGGAAGATACGACAGGGGAACTCAATCAAGCAAACCAGCAAAGAGATAAAAAAAAAAAAAATTCAAAGAATCAAAGACTGCATTTGAGACCTGTGGGATAACATCAAAAGATAGATAAAACAAAGGAAGAGATGAAACACAACCAACCTTGAAACATTTGCAACTGAACTAAGGTTACTAAAAGGGAATGGGGATGTTGGGGAACAAATGGTGGTGGAGTCCACTGCACAGTGGGGAAGAATACTTGGTGATTTGGTGGACATGGCTTGTTAAGAAATGGGGAACCTATACATAGGAAATTATTTTAATGTGTAGAATAATTACTATGATAAAAAAATAAATTAAAAAAATAAGTTTACATCTTTTGATTCAATAAGTTCACACCTTTGACTCCATTTTAAGAAGCATTCAGAGGTGTAAGTAAATATTTATCTATGGACACATTCTTCACAATATTATCAATAATCATGACAAATTAGAAACAGTCCAACTGTCAAATAATAGGGAAACAGATAAATAAATTATGGCACATCTATATTATATTCTTTTTAAAAACATTTAAAGCATGAGAAAAGTGTTCATGAGATAATATTACATGAAAAATATTCGACACAAAATTGCAAGCATTTCATGATCTTTATTTTGCTTTAGTATTTGTGTACACATTGGGCAAATAATGTATTAGAAGAAAATATCCCCCAAAATTAACAGTGCTCAATTTGGAATTATTGGTAATGATTCCCAAGGTCATATACTGCATTGCTTTGAACAAAGGTTATTGTGCCGTGAATATGTAGTACAGATATTTTTTATTAATAGGGGACTCTGGTTAAAGAGAAAGCCAGATGATAGAGAATAGTGAGTCTTTCATGAGTCTGTTGAATTGACTGAAGATACAAAAACTATATACCATAGAACTGACTGAGACCCTAGAGATCGTCTACTCCAGTGATTTCAAATATTGTTTAAGCAGAGAATCTTTCTCTTAAATAAAATCCTAGGCGAATCTGCGATATTTGAACCTTACATCTGAGTAGCTGCTCCAGTGGAGTGAAGGAAACAGACCTAGAACTCCGCTCATTTGGTCTCTGCTCTGTGGAAGCACAGAGCTCTGCAGAAAAACCATTTGAAGATCATTTGGAACAGGGTAATTTTTTGACCCATTAAGTTGTACTTGTTCAATTTATATTTTTTTCAAAGCAGCAAGGTAGATGTCAGTCCATTTGGGCTGCTCTGTGGTGATTGATAAGCAAAATAAATGTACTTATAATAATTCTAGAGACTGGGAAGTTCAAGATCGAGTTACCCCAAGATTTAGTGTCTGATAAGGGCCTGCTCCCTGGTTCTTTTTGCTGTGTCTTCACACTAGAAGAGGCAAGAGAGCTTATTTTAAGATCTCTTTTAAGGACTCCAATCTTTTATGAAGACCCCACCCTCATGATCTCATTAACTCCCAAAGATCCCACAACCTAATGGCATCACAGTGGAGATTAGGCTCCAGCATGTTTTGGGGGGACCCATTAAACCAGTCGCAGCAGACTGTTGCTTCAGGGGCAGGTGATGTTGGAAAGCCCCAAACCGAAGCTGCCTATAAAATGCTCCTCTTCTTAGTTTTTATAGAAACCCCTTTGAAAAATTCTACCAAGTGCAGCAAGAGGGAATCAATAAGGAGAAAGTCCCAGAAAGGGTAGTGGGGAGGGCGATGGAGGTCCTTGAGTCCAGGGTCTCAGGCTCTCTTCTGAGGTGGTTAAGCCTCAAAGAGAAAAGGCACCCACCATGAATCCCAGCACTCCAGAGTGACTAGAAACTGGACAGGGAACCCACCTGAGCTACCAAAGTTTTCTGGCCACACAGGTTGGGAAAATGGGCATCTTGGAGATGGCTGTAAGACTAATGGTATGAAAGCTGGAGCAGCCTGCTTGATATGCGTGCATTCTGAGATGTCAGGACCTTTGAAGAACAAGGAAAGTTTCCACCAGCAGAGTGAATCAGCAAGGGGTGGGTTGGGGCTCAGCAGCATCAGAATCAGGTTGATTTGGCAGATCCATCTAAAAACAAATCAAGGAAGTTGTGCTTTTGCACATCTGAAGTTGTGTACCTGTATGGCACATGGGAATAATTTATGTTATATGTCAACTTGACCTGGCCAGGGGATGCCCAGATTAAACATTATTTCTGGGTGTGTCTGTGAAAATGTTTCTAGGGGTGATCAGCATTTGAATTGGTGGACTCACTGGGTTGCCTGCCTCAATCCACTGGGGACCTGAATAGAACAAAAAGCTGAGAGAAGGATTCATTCCCTTCCTCCTGCCTGAGTGAGTTGGGACATCAGTCTTCTCTGATCCCTGAACTGGGATTTATATACATAATGAGTCTGCTGTTGTCAGGTCTTCACAGACTGAATTATACCACCAGCTTTCCAGGTTCTCCAGTTTGCAGATGGCAGAGAGTGGAAGTTCTTGGCCATCATAATTGTGCAAACCAATTCCTCATTACAAACTTCCTTTTCTATATTTATCTCCTATTATTCTGTTTCTCTGAAAAAACCCTGACTATACACAAATCCAATCCTTTGTGCTACAAAATGTGGGTTGTTTCTTATCCAAGGTTACATTTGATGGAAATGTCAGGCCTAGCACCAAGCTCCTCTAATGCTCCACACTGGATCAGAGAAATTAATAAACAGATCAAGCATTTTAAATCAGAAGGAAGGAAGGGAAAAAGTTTGGTCGTCAGAATAACAGCCCCTCAGTCTCAATGTCCAAACTCTGGAACCTGTGAACATGCACAACAGACTTTGCAGATGTGACAAAGTCAAGGATCTTGAGATGGACTCTCTGGGATGATCCAGGTGAACCCAATATAATCACCAGGGTCTTTTAGGGTAAAGAGGGAGACAGACGATCAGAGACAATGTGACAATAGAAACAGAAGTCACAGTGATGTGAAGGGGGCTGTGAGTCAAGGAAAGTGGCAGCATCTAGAAGCTTGAAAAGATAAGCAAATTCTCCCCTCCAACCTCCATTAGGAATGCAACCCTTGATTTTTTTTTTTTTTTAATCACAATGAGATTTCTGACCTATATGTTGTAAGGTAATAAATTTGAATTGTTTAAGGCCAGTAAGTTTGTGATAATTTGTTACAGCAGCAACAGGAAACTAATACAGATGAAAGAAAGGGGAAATAGAGAGAAGAGGATCAGGAGGAAAAGGGAAAATCAATCACATCTCCCTAGGGTTCTGCTGAGTGATCCTTTCAAGGGTTGTGATAACAGGTTTCCAGCAATCATCCTGTGCTCTGTTTACAGTAGACAGTGAGCTCCTTGGATCACATAGAGACCTCATGTTAGCCAGGCACTTTCCCGCATGCTTTATTCACATTAACCAATTTAATCTTTACTGCCACTCTGTAAGGAAGGTATAATTCTCATCCTCATCTTACAGGTGAAGAGATTAAGGCAATAAGAATCTAAAAAGATTGTCCAAGGCGACACAGGTATTAGGCGGCAGAACCAGTTCCACACCCAAGCAATTTAGCTCTAGTCTGGACAGCTTCTTACTGCTGCCTCTGAACTGCAGGCAAAAAGGAAATGAGGGGAGGAGGGAAAATGGGTCTTCTTCTCTCCAGTGTTTCCCAGTGTCTAGTTTCACAGGTAGTCTCCCTCTTAGGCCAACTCCATCCAGAAGGCCATGGAGTACATGGAGTGGGCCATTCAACTGCAGGGATTCTACCAGATGAACTAGCCCTGTCCAGCTGCCCAGGAGGGACTGCAGAGACCCCAGCACCCAGCTCTAACAAGCATGTGGAAATGGATGGGTCACATATAAGCCAATTACAACTGGCAGCCAGGTTTGGGGAAATCATTTTCGCTGGAACCAATTGGAAGTCCGTTTTGAAGATAAAAGGGACAGCACATTAGTCTCTGTGGTCAGAAGCAGCTTTCATGCATTTCACGGAGCAAAGGGAAACTGAAACATTTTAAAATGAGAAAATGGGGTACAGCCAAATTGCTCAGTCAAGGTGTTTAAAGGGTCTTTAGCGTGACATTCCATACAGGACCTTGTAGTTTATTCAAGAATGAAGTAGAAACTAACACCTGTCCATCTAGAACGTGTGTACTCCTTTCCTTACATGTCTCCACATGTGCCATTTAATGCTTTTGACATTAAGACATCCCCTCACAAATCCACAGTCATGTTAGGTAGGAGAAGCCTGAACAATTAAAATTTTCAGTTAAACTGAAATCTCACTACTTGCAATTAGTTAAACCTCGTGTCCTATGTAAGTTTTTTTTTTTTTTAATCAACATCAATTTCAGAAAGTTAAATACCAGCATCTTAGATAAAGGTCTGTGTCACAGAGTCATAGAATCAGAATCTAATACATGGAAGGAGCTATAGATGATTGAATCTAACCTAGAGATATAATCAGAACGAAATGTTTGGGAAAAGCTGCAGGGAAGGATCCAAATTTTTCATTTAGATATGATTTTTAGCCTGGGAACAGTACCATGTTATTAATATGATCAGTCATCCTCTGCTTGAAGGCAATTAGTAACAGAGAACTCACTTATCAAGATGATTCAATTCAATCCTATACATTTCTAACATAGATATATTTGTCATATCTTATACTAGATCCATGTCTACCACCATGAAAACCATGAGGTCATGGTTCCCTGAGGGCTAATTGACTTTCAGAGATTCTCCTCTAAGATGTGTCCATAGAGCCTCAGAAAACTCAGACACGTAGTCATCAACACACACTCATCCATGCGCACATACATGCACCTACATACTATCTACTGGCCTGACATCTCTGCAGGTGACTGCAAGGGAAGCAAATGATGAAGAAATGAAGGAGGGAAAAAGAGAGGAAAAGAGAAAAAAAAGAGAGAAGAGGGGGAAAAGGTGATGGAGGAGGAGGAGAAAGAACAGGAGATAGAATGGTAGTGCAATCTGGGTGAACTGTGTGGGCGCTAGCCATTTTCTTATAAAAGGGAAAAGTTGTATATGGAAACATTGACTCTGTCCATAGATGTCCAATAGAACATCTTGCAGTCTTTTGCAAAAAACAGTTGGAGAATAAATCCTGAAAATAGTCACAATATATTGTCAAGTGAGAAATTATACATCATGTCATGCATAATTTCATTTTTAAATCTATTTTGTTTATTCCTATAGCAATACAAAATAGATGTGATTTATCAATAAACAGATTCATCTATATGTATAGGGGTTACCTCTGAGTAGGATAATGACACAATGATCTGAATAGGTACAGAAACAAAATACTGTCTAGTTTTGCTGATGTTTTCCAAAAGTTCTGCATTGGTCTGTATTACTATTACAAATAACCTTTTAAAAACAACTTTAAAATTAAGCCTAATACCTATCCAGTCCTGAAAATAAAACATTCTGGAATTCGAGTCTATTTGCTAAGATGATTCTGAATGGGAAGATAGCATATGATTATTTGGGCTCACATCCAGAATTAGAAAGCTTTCGTGGCATAAGGAGATGCTGTGATGATGAATTTTCATTAGAAACTTCCAGGAGTTGAGTCCTAGGAAGGTAAGTGACTAGCCCAAACTCATATACATGTGGCTTGGTGAGTCTCTTGAAAACCCAACTTTGCAACTACACAAAGCCAAAATAATCTGTTCAATCAAGCGTCAGAAATTGGATTCATTAGGCATGGATGAGGGACCAGCAGGGCACACCTTCTAGCCAGAGATGACATATAAATATCTACAAGTCCACATGCCCATCTGAACACATTCCAAGCTATGGTGGCAGACTGCACACTCAGACAAGTGGTCAGATACAGCATGCAGCCCCAGTCTGACAAAGACAGACCATCTGACTGTGACTAATGTCTACACACCATTTATGACATCCACACTCTCATGTTGCTCAACAACCCCTTAGATATGGGGGGAATGCAGGTTACTAACAATAATGCTAGACCTAATATAATCACTGCCCTTCAGAAACCATCCTGAAATTTCCTCCTTGGGCACCAAAGGGAAGACACCCAAAGAGAGGGGTCTCTGATCTAGCTCTCCCTAAAAAGCTGCAAACCAAATCTAAATAATTTGATATGTACAATGATTCCCAAGTTTCTTTCTGATCGACAGCAACAATATTCATACCATGAAAGAACTGTAGAAGATCTTGAAAACCATCCAACCCAAGTCTCTTGGTTTCCAGAGGAAATTGGGAAACTTCAGCTCTTAGAGTAAATGTCGCTAACCCTGTTCCACCTCACCGCATGGAAAGATCAATTCCAATCTCTTACTAGAGTATAAACTCCAAAAACACAGGGACTGTGTCTGTCTTTTTTGCCATGATGGATGCATGCTTGGATTTCTAAGACTGCAAAGCACATTGATGTCCAACTTGAGACTAGAATTAAAATCTTATTCCATCTCAGTTATTCTAAATATTTATAGTCAAACCCTATTTACATTCAGAATCATGTTGCATATATTGATAATTCACCACCTCACCACCCTTGACATAAAACAACTATTGACCATTTCCAAAAATGAAATCTATGAATACTGGATTTTTCAAAAGAGATACCATGTGTTCATTAATTCAGAATATACTCTCTGATATCCCATTATGTGCCAGAAACTTACCACATAGGAGCCAATTAAGATATATATTGAATATATGATATATTCATCTCTCTGCTTTCTAAACAATATATGATATTTAATAAACAGTATATGATACATTCATCTCTCTGTTTTCTAAACAATATATATTTATATATATTATATATATTAACACCTATAATATATAATATATATTAATACTTATATATTTATTTCTAAACAATAAAAATTTATACAATATATATGATACATAACATATAATTAATAGATAATATAATCCATATTTATAAAAGAGATAATTGTAAAGAAAATACCCCTAAATAAATAAATATAATTCTATATGCTCTGAAATATTTTTAAATGTCAGAATAATAAAAATTTCTTGGAAATCTTAAGTCTTCCAAGTAACTACTGAGGACAAAATTCATATTAAGTACTGATCATAGTAAGTACTTATTCAAGTGTGGAAAATGGGTCTGATGATCTAAAATAGATTTATAATATTCTGAGTACACAATCCAGCAGCAAAACCTATTAACAGTACTTGGGACAAGTCTTTCCCAACTCCTAAGTGTGCCTGTATGAGAAGGGGCCTGCCGGAAGTCAGCTGCAGTATTAATAGGCACTCAAGATGCACACCACCAGGGGGCGCAATTATTGCCATTGGACCCAAGCAATGGGCAGAGCCACCCTTGCTTAACTGAGCTCCTGAGAGAGGGGATGAGCATTTTTCAGTTAAAGACTTGAGAATTAAGTGGATGAACAAATAAATAAACAAGTGAACAAGTGAATTTCAAGAAAATCGAAAGTGGTTTAAGAATGCCAGAGAGGTTGTCTGAACTAAAAGAATTATCTCTTCCTGCAGCTCTTCCTTGACATCTGAAATTCTACCATTTATAGTCCCAATGCTTCAGATCAGGGATTGACATACTCTAGGCCACAAACCAGTCAGCCCACTGCCCGCTCTCTAAAGCTGTACTGGCACCCAGCCACACCATTGTGTTCTGTCTGTGGCTGCTTTCACATTCCAGCAGCAGAGCTGAATACCTTCAACAGAGGTCTTATGTCCTGAAAAGCTGAAAACATTCACTATCTGACCCTTTACAGAAAGATTCACTGACCCCTGCTTT
This sequence comes from Solenodon paradoxus, assembly GCA_004363575.1. Classification (NCBI taxonomy): domain Eukaryota; kingdom Metazoa; phylum Chordata; class Mammalia; order Eulipotyphla; family Solenodontidae; genus Solenodon; species Solenodon paradoxus. Next base: position 44,085 of record RJWH01005618.1, on the reverse strand, counting down.
AGATTATACACGTGTAAAATATTATTGGTTGGTGCTCCCTTTTGGCCTAGCAGATAAGTCTGCAGTGATGGAGTCCACAAACATCACAAAGTCCTGGGTTGGCCTCCAGGGGCCGGGGGAACAACCAAGAAGAACAACTAAATGAAATAAGTAAAGTGCTTCTTCTTCCTCTCTCTTCCTTCCTACCTGCCTGCCTACTCCCCTTTACTCCTGCCTGCACCTTCCTTTAAAAAAAAAAAATCACTGGTGATAACAACACTTTATCCCCAGGATACTTACCAATTTGGGTTCAGGAAAGGTGAGCGTGAATATGAGGATGTTAGGTTTGGGGATGTCAGAGAAAACATCTCCAGGCAGAAAATGAACACAGAAAGGAACAAATGGGAGCGGTGGTAAATAGAACATCTCTTTTGCAGTTCTGCTTGAAATTAAAATGGAGATCAGGCTAAAATCTAAAGACAAACAAGTTTTGCATGGTATCAGACTTCCGAATCAAACCCAAATATCTCTCTCTCTCAGTTGGAAGAAAACTCAATGTTCTGGTTTTCTTCTGTCTAACGGGTCCCTCTGCTTTCACACATGTCACTTTGCTTCCATTTCTCTGGGGTCCCAAGAGTTAGAGAAATTGTTTTAGATTACACCCATCCAGAGTTATGTACTTCTGATTTTTTTTTCTCAACTGACCTCATTTAGCAGAGTGGAAGGGAGCTTTTCCTAGTCTATTAAGACTTCAATAAAATCATCCATTTCTAGTTAACTGGAATAGTATTCACATTTAGACCTGCATATTAATTGACTGATAACGAGATGATAAAGCTGCTTTTCTCTGCAGGTGTACCAATCCATTTCAATGAAACTGAAAAAATGAGTTCTTTTCTTGTTGCATCTGAAATTAAAAAGTGATTTATATTTTCTAATAAAGTGCTTTTCATTGATCTCCTTCTGAAAATGTATGGTTTCGTTTGCACCCTTTTAAATTATAATAGTTTCCGTTTGTAAAAGAATGATTTTCCAATATCATTTCTGGCTTTCAATTGATGATTAACTTTAATATAGACTTGAACGAGACTATTGGGGAGGAATAGATTATTATGGGCTTCCATTGACTCCCCCCTGCCCCCGCATGAAAGTCCGCTACTTTTAATGACCTAAATATACTAAGACTACAAAATTCTTTTCCTAAATATAGTGTTGTCGGAGGAAGTCACATTTTCCCCCCTAAGAAATCCATTTTTCTATTTTACAAGTTTCCTTTTGTCATAGAATTTTATGCCTGTGCCAATGGTTTTCCATTTCTGTGGTGTCAGCCTGGCTGCTGGGCAAATGTGGAAAGGAGAATTATTTTATCCCGTCACCAGCAGCAAATTCTTCCTGGGAGATACTCATGGAATCCTGTTGTTAGCGGCTGAATTCTGGCAGATGTAAAAACTGGCAGAGCAGTTACATTTCACTTTAATTTAGTATTATGGTCTTCTAAGCTATAATAATTAAGCAGCCATGAACAGAAGCTATATTCTGAACATGCGAGGGAAAATTGCAGCGTCCAGGGCTGGATTCCATTGAGTAATCAGGGTCACCTCACTTTTCTGTGAACCAGAGGCCACTGATTTCATATCCGAGCTAGAGATTCCTTGCAAACAGATGTGGAGTGAAGTCAAGGGACAACAGCGGCCTTAGACCTAATTGAAAACAGATGCCAGGGGCTTTGTTTTTTCACATAGGAGATAAATCCTGACTGATGAATGAATGAATGGCCAAATGGATGAATGAGGGAATGAATGAGTATGTTTGCTTATGAATGTAGGGAAAGGCAAGGCAGCTCTCATGCCATGATTATCATTCTGATAAGACACATAAAAATATTTCCCTTCCTCCAAGTTTCATAGTGTCCCACTAGTCCCAGATGTTTTTGTCTAGATTAAATTATCTTCCTCTTCTAAGTTCTATTTTAAAATACACCTTGAAGGCTAGTGCCCCTTGGATGGCTAATACCGCAGTGTGGATTAGTTCATCACCTGTCTTCCTATGTATTAGGAAACTCTTGATTACCTACCAGTGGGCATGAGAGCAGGCTCAAGGTCACCACAAAAGGAGAAAAGGGAAGGGTTGGGGTGGGGCTGAGGCTAGTTTAGCTCTGCTCAGTTTTGGGTCACAAACCCAGGTCCAATACCCCAGGTCTCTAATTCATCTTTAAAAGCATAATTGTCCACAAATTTCCCAGATCCTTGACTGTCAGGACCAGCTAAGAGTGATGACTTCTGTCACCACTTGAAAATAAAACTAATAATAAAAATAAAAAATAATTCTAAAAATATCATAAGTTTACAAAATATATGATTCCAAATGTATTTGGTCTGAAAATAATTACATAGCGTTGATACACATTAATTACAAATTTAGTAATTATGTGTTAATAAATAATTATATGCTATTATATTTATAATATAATATACAAATGAAATAAATTGTGCTATAAATTTGAAAATAGATTAAAAAAGGAGAGAAGAGCTTCTGGAGCACCTTCTATGGGCCACAGACCTTCACGCATTGTCTGACTTAGTCTTCAATGTGATGTCACTTCCAGCCCATGGAGGGAGATGAGTTGTTTTCCCAGAATCACACAGCAAGTCATGGACAGAGCCAGGATTGCAATCCAAACACATCATAATCTCCAAAACCCATCCTCCAAACTCTACCTCCTACTTTCAACTGCAATTAGAAGAAAAGACCTTAGGGAAACATTGTAGAGCAAATAACTCAATTTCTTCAACAAATAAACTGCAAACATAAAAGAAGAGAAAGCTGAAAATTAAAGAAGCAAGAAATATATCAACCAAATGCATTATATGGGCTTTGCTTGGATTTTGATTTAAACAAATGACTTATTTAAACAAAAGAAAACAAAATGAAAAAGGGAAGGAATGGGGGGATGAAGGGAGGGAGGGGGAAGGGAGTAGAGAGGGACAGAGGAAGGAAGAAAGCATTCAATCAGGGAAATGTCAATGGATATTTGATGATATTAAGAAAGTATGAAGGCATGGCCTGGTGGCATAGTGGTTAGGTCCACTGCCTCCATCCAAGTACAGTCCACATAAATCCCAAAGACCCAGGTCTCTGTCCTGGCGCTGGGGGGAAACATCCAAAATGAACAACTAAATAAAATCAATAAAAACATTTCTTTCTCCTGTCTCTTCATGCTTGCCTATTAACCTTCATTCCTGCCTGCACCTTTCCTTTGAAAAAAAGAAATTATTACTATTTGTCAGTTGATAATGATATTCTGCTTTTTTTCTTTAGTAGAAGAGTCGTATTGCAGTCTTTGCAGTTGAAATGACATGATCACCCATGGGGAGAGTGGATATAAACAATATTATCCAGTTTTCAAAATTGCTGAAGCTAAGTACTGAGTACCAGGAACTTTATTTACTACTCTCTCACTTTTGTATAAATTTGAAAACTTCTATAGTAGAGTTTGTTAGAAATCAACTTTCAATTAAAAGGGAAAATGGCGCTCTGTTTTTTTAAATTAATGGATGTGCCACTGCCCAGTGAACACACCAAAAACCACCAAAGGGAGCACTTTCAGACGATTTATGGTGTGTAGACCATATCTCAATAAATTTTCTGTTGTGACATAAACAAAAGAGACTAAGGTAGACTAAAGCACCGCCCATCATGATTTTGTAAGTATTCTTCCTAATGGTACTTAAGTGACTTTTTAACAAGTGAACTGCCCACATGCTTGGGAAAAAAATGATGTTTTGCTCTGGTCCATCTCATGAGATGGGACCAGAATTCCAGGGCTTTGGCACACATCCACCAGGATGTCTTCACAAACTTCAAATACCAAATTCTAAAACCACAAAAAGCAAATAAAATTGTCAGCAGCATATTGTCTCCTCATTCCTCTTTGAGAAGGGAAACACTAAGGGAGACTTGCAGTGCGGTCCCTAAGATGCTGTGAGGACTGTTGAAAGGGGGCCATTGTTCAGTGTATGCAGTCCTGCCCTCACCGCCCCCAGGAGAACGGCCATGTGCCCAAGTATGTAGTGCCTGGCCCTTGCTGGACAAAAGCAGCTTCTGTCTGGCCCAGCTTTGTTTGAAATTCTCATCTCCTGCATATGGATGGTAATAACCTCCTAACTGGCCTTGATCATTGGGACCAGAATCTCACATTCCGCTCTGTCAATTAAAACTCTTCCAGGTATCCTTACTGCTCTCACGATAAAGATCAACAGTCTAACTGTGGCCTACAACGTCCAGCAGAGTGTGAACCCTCTCCCTCTCCCCGGTCTCTTGCCTCACTCAGAGCTCCAGGAATACTGACCTGCTTCTCCCAGTAGTCAAATGTCCTCCCACCACAGGACCTTTGCACATGCTGACCCCTCAACCTGGTTAATACCTATTCATGCTTGAAGCTCTTTCTCTTGTCTATTTCCCTCCCTTACCCCAGCCCTGAGTCTTGAACCAAGGTCCTTGGGCTTTACATGGGCTGCACCTTAGTTCTCTGAGCCATGTGGGTATGCCATTCTTGCACTCTCAGTATACACCAAGGTTTCCTCAGTACAAATTTTCCTGTTTCCTGCAGTCAAACTCACCCATGATTGATTTCAATGTATTTGTCAAACTTTGAATTTGACATGTATTTTTTAGATTATTTGACTAGTGTCCCAACTAGGCTTTATAAACCCCATGAAGAATAAAACTATGTTTTCTTTTGCTCACCACTGGATCCTCAGAACCCTTACAAAGCCTGATATAAGTACAGAATATCCATGAAATAAAAAATAACTCATGAAAAAAGAAAGAATGAAGAGACGGATCGTGGGAATCTCCAAGACTTAGACAAGCTCCAGGAAAGTATCATCTTATGTAAATCTGAGTATTTTCCAAAGATGCCTTTTAAAAAATCCACCTCCAAAACCACCCACTTAATAACACATCAATAGCCTTCTCTCTCTGGCACAAATCCATTTCATGGAAAGAATTTTTAGTACTTTAATGATGCCTTTCTGCCCTCCAGCGTATGACAATAAGGAGCAATTAGCTCTACAACCAGAATATGAAAAGGTTGGAATGCATTTAGATTGGAATTGATTTTTGTTTAATCTGTGTTTTCATGGGCAGAAATCAGGTTTTTCTGAGCCAGCTCATTAGAAAGGACAAGTTATTTGGGCTTTAGGGATGTTGAGAAGAGAACAAACAGAATTCACCTTCATTCTAGCTTGATTTTCTATTGTTGCCTCCGCAGGTGTGCCCAGACTCCTTACTCACTTACCTGCCTAACTCATAACTTGGTTGGCTGGTAAAGTGAGGGCAGACAGTCTCAGGAAGCCTCTCTTTCTCTGCAGGCTCCAGTGCAGGAGACCTGCTACAACTGAGCGCTTTAACACTGACTTGTTCTGCCAAGAAAGATGGACAAGGAGATAGCTGGGTGAGCAGGAGTGATGGCCTAGCTCCAAAAAGAGTCTACCTTTGGCCATCTTGGATAATAGCAATACTCTCATTTTTGGTAAAGTGCAGAGAGTTTAACTCAGTATAGCAGCAACAGTATCACTGACAGAACATTTTAAAATGGTACCCAAACCTCACAACAGACGGGGTAAGTCAGCATTCCCAGAGGTAGGGATTTGGCATCTGCATGCTGGTAAAGCACCACAGTGGTTCTGATGTGTAAGTGAGTCGACTACCGCTGATCCAGGGGTCCAAAGCTTGTGAAGAGCTCTCACCTTAATGCTAAAGGACTAGCCACCCGAATTGTACAGATGTGGAAACTGAGGCTCTGAGAGGTTAAAAGCTTTGTCCAGGTAACCTGGTGAAGTATCAGATTAGACCAAGAGTGCAGGCCACATGTCCCAAGGACTCTGGTTCAAGATCTGGAGCGGGAAGGAAAACCAAGATGAATAATTAAATAAAATAATTAAAGTGCTTTTCCTCCTCTCTCTTCTTGCCTGCCTGTCTCTGCTGATCTTTATTTCTGCCTGTAACCTTCCTTTAAAAAAAAAAAAACATGTCTTAAAGCCAGTGTCTGAGGTTTGAACCATGGACCAAGGACCACGAATGAAAGACCTGGATTCTCCCAGGACAGGAAAATCAGCCAAAGTAAACAAACAAAAGGTGTGCTCTAGTGGCTTGGGCACTAAGCTGGCAGCTGGGGTATGGGCCATGTAAAGCCTAAGACCTAGGTTCATGACCCAGGTCCGTGACCCAGACCAGAGAGAACACAATAATAAACAAATATAAGTGCTTCCTTCTTTTCTTTTTTTATCCTTAAAATGTTTCTTCTTTCTCTCCCTTCCTTCCTCTCTTTAAAAAAAGAAAAGAAAAGAAGCTGAGAGAGAAAGATCTTAAGTAAAACAGTATCCCAAGATTAGGGAGGAACTGATGCCCACTTTTAAGGGGTGACAAGAGAAGCAGGTCATTATTGCTGCTATGGTATCCTTAACTCTTTCCAGTTCTCTGAGACACTGTGCAGCTGCTGGAATATTTCTGTCTCCTGCCCATCTCTTCGTTTTCCTGAGATTACACACATGCACTGACCTCCTTGAATCTAAAAGTAATGAGCAGTTAAGCTGCAGCAACAATAAGGCATCTTCCTGCCTGCTGAGTAACTCGAAGGAGGATGCTCTGGCCTCTGGCCTCCAGACAGATGTGTGGAGAACCGTGGAGCTTCCCAGAATCCTTTGCACTGCTGAGCAACTGCAGGGCCTGCGCTGTTTTGGACCACTGCCCAGTGTAACTGGCTCTTCATTCCTTTGCCTCTATTGCCCTCTAGTGCTCACTTCCTAGAATTCTCTTTAGACGCCATTTCTCTTCAGGTGCTAAGGTTAAGAACCCAAAAACCTGAAAAGAAATTACTTACAAATCTATCCATCACATTCTGAAATTTCATGGAACATATATGATATGCTCACTTTTCATATGCATATTAAACTGCAATTAAAAATATTTGTAAGCTCGGTTAATGCATCCATCTATCAGATTTTTATCGAGTGCTACCACTAGTTAAGTCCCCTTTCAAAAGTGATAGGAAAGAGAGTTTGGCACACCCTGGTGCTCAGATGCTAAGCCAGAAGCTAGAGCATAGCCTGTGTAAAATCCAAGGACCTAGGTTCACAACCAGGGGCCAGGGGAACAGCCAAAATAAACAAATAAGAACAGAGCTTCCATATCCTCTTCCTTCCTTCCTTAAAAAAAAAAAAAAAAAAATACTAAGAGAGATAGGAAAGCACAGTTCTTCCTCATGGAGATGTAGCTGGAAACTCTAGTGTGTCCCATGAACGAATGTGAAGTGACAACTTTGTCTCTGCTGCCAAGAACAGGTTCATGGAGAATCACCTGGGCAGGAGGATCAGGCAAGGCTTCCCTGGGAAGTGACAATGAACTAAAATATGAGGAAAGGGCCAGAATTACAACACAAAAAAGTCCAGAAAAGTAGCAAATCTGCAACCTCAAGGAAAAGTGGGAGGCCTTGGAAGAAGCAGAAGGTGGTTGGTGTAACTGGTACGTAAAAAGTTGGAATGTGAGACATGGTGGGAGGACACGCAGGAGGGGGACCTGAAGAGCCATCTTTATGTAACCTTGCTGATCACAGATGGATTCTGGTCTTTATTTTAAAAAATGAGCAGAACTTATTTGTTTTAATTTGAGGGGATCAGATCACAGGTAGGTGTGTGTTTTGAAAAGATCCCCCTAGGTATGGGAGGAAGATGGATTGCATATGGGTCATAGTTTCCTAGGAGAGTATTATTAATGTCATACAAGTGAGAAAAAAAAAAGAATGGTGACTGGGTCTAGGTGCTAGTGGCAGAAGCAGAGTAAAGGGGATGGAGGCAAGGAATACATGGAGAGTAACCAGGCTTGGTGGTGGGTTGGATGTGGTAGGATGAGGAAGAACAGGGATATATCAAGATGCCTTTAGATTACAGTTTGAGTGATAACAGGATAAATAATGGGGCTGTTTCAATGACAGGGAACACTGACAGAGTAACAGATTACAGGTTAAGGGATAAGAAATGCATGAGTTTTATGTAGTACATACAGAAATAAATGAACTAAATAAAACAAAAATTACTTTTGATGATAGGAACAAATTAGTGGATAACAGAAGGGAAGGGGAAGAGGAGTGGGCAAATTGGGTAAAAGGTGTCAGTTATAGGGTTGGAATTCAACTTTTGGTGATAAACCTGGCAGAGTATAGGTAAATGTTGATTTGTTACGATGTACATCTGAAATATATAAAATGTCATAAAATAAACTTTAATAAAAATGTTTTTAAAGAAGATAATTTATTTGGTTTTGGACAAATTAAGGCTAATGTGCTAAAGACATTCAAGTGGATATATATGTATTAATTTATTCAACAAATGCTTACTGAGCATTTAGTGTGTGCAGATTTTTTGTCCTCACAGGGTTTACGCTGAAGCTTGTCTCTGTGTAGAATCCTGCCCACCTGTCCCAATGAAGGGCTTCGGAACATGCCAACCCAAATATGCCACTGATGTGAGATTTATTTTGAGCCAAAGGCAATTGACAAAAGTCAGGCACAGCTCAAGCTCTATGATCTCCCTCATTTAAATGAAAGCAGAAAATACATTCACTTGAAAGGCCCTCCCACTCACTTTCCCACAAGCAGGGGTGGATGACAACCTTATTACTAGAGACAAGATGGCACCAAGGAAAAGTCAAAACAAATAATACCCTTATTTACCAATCGTTTTCCCGTATATTCGCCTTCCCTAGAAGTTCAGAGTCCTTTTCATCGATCTCATCACTTCTCTACAAAATTCTTTAAGTTTTGGCATGTCCTAGAGTTCTAGCAGATAAGTCTGCAGCTTCCAGCAAGGACAAGCCATATGCACCCCAAGAACCTGTGTTCACGCCCCAAGGTCAGGGGAACAACCAAGATGAACAACTAAATAAAATAAAGTTCTTCTTCCTCTTCTCTTTTCCTGCCTGCCTGCCTGCTTCCCTTTATTCCTGCCTGCACCTTTCTTAAAAAGAAAATTCTTTATCTTTTGTTAACATATTATATACTCTCATGTTCTAGCAACTCATTTGAGTTACTCTTCACTGCTACTCCCATATCTATGTGCAATGCATACATGAATAAGCAAGTATTTTTCTCTTAGTAATCTGTCTTTTATCGGTCTAATTTGCTGGCCCCTAGTGAGTGAATCTAAGATAAGTAGTTAAAAACTATTGTTTTCCTCCACAATATCAACCAGATGAAAATACAACTGATAGTCACTAAACTTACTCTGGTACCTGACTACACATGAGACACTTAGCACAGTGCTCTCTTGACAGGGAGGCTGCATTTCTTACTTTGCTCAATGTCTTGCCAATGTCTTCCACGATATTACTTAAAAAGCAAATGCAGTATGTGAGGTAGATGATTAGTCATGAACGTGAGACCTCATATCTCCATTCCTCCGAATATCCCAGCAAAATCGTTCACGTGAAGAAGAGAATAGATGCATTCTCTTGTTTCCTTTTTCATTTAACTGGTGGTTAGACCATGGAAGCTATCCTCCATGGAAATCTCCAAATCTTAAGAGCAAAGGACTTTGGGCAGCACCATACGCCCACCACCCCCAAGCTGCAACGGTGACATGGTAGCCATAGAATCATAATAGTAAACAAGCAGAGACCAAAGAATGAAAAGACAAAACCATCTACTGGGGGCAAGAGTCAGGGGTGGAGGGATTATCTTATTACAAGGTTGCTAACTAAGTTAAGGCAGGAGAGCCTAACAAAAACAAAAACAGAAAAGGTAGTAGACACCCCAAACGCAAAGACAGTGGAATACACCTCTCCAGCCAGTGTGAAGCAAGACACGATATCCCAAAAAAAGAAAATGTAATTCTCCAGAAACCAAATTTAAGAACACAGAAGAGCGGGATCTAACAGATATCAATTTTTAAATAGCTATCATGGAGAAACTCAGAGATAAAAGGAAACTCAGAAAAACAATTTAAGAATTTGGAAACAAAATCAATGAGCATAAAGAAGATATTAAAGCTAATAAGAAAATAACAGCACTTCAGGACATGAAGAATTCAATAAATGAGATCAAGGGTAGTACAGAAGGACCACCCTGGTGGCTCAGACGGCTGAAATGCTGGTATGCAAACCACATACAGAACATGGACCTGGCTTGGAGACCTGGGGAACAGGGTGAAAACTCAAATGAACAACTAAATAAATAAATGTTTCTTTCTCCTCTTCCTTCTTTCCTTAGGTGCTTCCTCCTAGTCTTCTTTCCTTACTTTCTTCCTCTCTTTAAAAAATGGTGCTGAAGAGAGCTATGGAAATATAAGAGACTTAAAAATGGAACAAATCAGTGAGCTCCAATATAGAGACCTAGGAATGATTCAGAAGGAAAAAAGAGAGAATAAGATAATATTTTAAATGAAGGAACATGACAAGAGCTATCCAATTATATTAGGAAAGGTAACATAAGGACAATGGATAACTCAGAAGGTAAAAAGAGGGAGAAGGAAGCAGAGAGATTATTTAAATAAATAATAGCTGAGAAGTACACAGGTTCATGAAGCTAATAAAACATCTGGTTATTGAAATGCAAAAAAAATCTACACCAAGACACGTGATAGTGAAACCAGGTATGGCCTGGTGGAGTAGCAGTTAAGTCAGCAACCTCCAAAAGCGCACAGTCCACATATATCCCAAGGACCCAGGTTCCCATTCTAGGCCAGTGGGGAGCAACCAAAGAGGAATAACTAACTAAAAATAAATAAAATGTTTCTTCCTTCTCTCTATTTTGGCTTGCCTGCCTACTTACCTTCATTCCTGCCTGCACTCTTCCTTCAAAAAAAAAAAAACAGTGAAACTATTGAGTCTTAGACCAAAAAAAAGAAAAGAAAGACTATCAAAGGTAAAAAGAGGAAAAAAAGTAGTAATATATAAAAGTACTCCCATCAGCCTATCATTATACATCTCAGCAGAAGCCCTATAGGCCAGGAGATATTCAAAGATTAAAAACTGCCAGACGAGAATACACTACAAAATTATCATTCATATATAAAGAAGAAAAAAGTCTATCCCAAACAAACAAATGGAGTTCACTACCACTGTATCTCTTAAAAGAAAGCTGAAAGGAAAGAGAAGGAACCTATATAGTCAACAAAGATGACATCAGCAAAATACTAGAAATATGAGACATTCTATATAAACCCAATGGGAAAGACAAAAACACAGAAACACAAGCCATAAATAAAGGATAGACAGAAAAAAAAAAAGAAAGAAATCCATCAAAATAAAATGGCAGATAGAAACACAAAGAAACGAAATAACAGGAATATAAAACACCCCAGCAAACAAAAGATAAAATGGTCATAGTAAGTGCTCATATATCAATAAATGCAATGGACTGAGGTTACCAATCAGAAGACAGAGAGTGGGTGAATGAAATAAAAATTAGCACCCAACTATATGATGTTACAAGAAACACTTATAATCTCTAAAAACTAATGTAGACTCAGAATGAAAAGGTAGAGAAAGGTATATGAAGATAATGAAATGGTAATGAAGAAAGATAGGAGCAGTTATACTGACATCAGGTAAAATAAACTTTTAGCAAATGAAAGATAATAAGAGACAAAGACAGGCAAGATATTATAATAAAAGAGTCAATCCATCAAGAAGACATGAGTCATGTATCTGTGTGTATACATATATACGTAAGCACACATATATTTATATATAAAGAGAGAGACAGACAGACAGACAGACAGACTAGAATAGAATATATAAACAAATAATAACAGACCTAAAAGGAGACATTAGCTGCAATAGTAGAGGACTTTAATATCCCACTTACTTCAGATACATCTTCCAGACAGAAAATGAACAAGAAAATAATGACCTTAAATGACACACTAGCTTTTCAGTTATGTTTTCTTCTATGCATTTTATGGTTCCAGGTCTTATATTTAAGTATCTAGTCCATTTTGAGTTAATTTTTGTGTATGGTATAAGATAGTGGTCTAGTTTTTTGTTTGTTTTTGTGGCTGCCCAGTTTTCCTAAGTTCATTTATTGAAGAGGTTTTCTTTACTCCATTTTATGCTTTCAGCTCCTTTGTCATGAATTAGCTGTCCATATATATGTGCAGGTTTATTTCTGGGTCCTCAATTCTGTTTAATTGATCTGTGTGTCTGTTTTTATTCCATTTACCTACAAGAAAAATTCTGAGAAAAAAGAACAGAAATACAGGTATCCTGCTCTTTGACTCCAAAGCAATAATAATCAAAAAAGTCTGATTTTGGACATTAACCCCATGATGATCTTTATGGAAATACCTCCAATAGTAAAAGAAACAAAAGCGAAAGTAAGCAAAATCAAACTAAAATGCTTCTGTACTGTGAAAAAAACTATCAAAATGAAAAGAAAAACCTACTGAATAAGAGATGTTTGCAGAGAATATATGAGACAAGGAATTAAAATCCAAAACTGGTATACTTTATATAAAGAACTCATAAAACTCAGCAACAACCCTATTAAAAATGGGCAAAGGATCTGAATAAACATTTGCCCATGGAAGACATAGATAGGGCCAATAGAACATGAATAAATGCTCATCATCATTTATTATTAGGGAAATGCAAATAAAATCACAATGAGATATCACCTCATACTGTGAGAATGGCTATAATGACAAAGACAAGAAGTAAGTGTTGATTAGGATGGGGAGAAAAGAAAACCCTCATTTACTATTAGTGGGAATGCAAATTGATACAACCATTATTGAAAACGGTAGAGATCCAGAAAATAGAAATACCACATAACCCAGGTATCCTACTTTTTATACAAAAAAAAGAAGGAAAACATTACTTCAAAGAGTTATATGCACCCCCATGTTCTTCACAGCATTATTCATAGCTGCCAAGAGTTGAAACAAGTTGTTTCTGTTAATAGGTGATTGTATAAAAAATGCTCTGTATATATACAACAGAACAGTACTCAACTATATATATAGTTGAGTTGCAACAACATAGCTGAAACTAGAGGGCATTATGCTTAGCAGAATAAGTCAGACAGAAAAGGTAAATACTGTTTGACTTCACTCATATATAGAACATAAAGAAACAAAACTAAATAAATAAAACAGACTTTTAGACTATAAGAAGAATATAGTGTTTATTAGAAGAGAAAGGGAAAGAATGGGTAAATCAGGAAAAAGGAGTCATTGTACAGTGATGAATGGAAAATAGAACTGTGGTGATTAATGTAAGTTAGTATATACAGATATTGATGTAAAAACTATACACCTAAAACTTACATAATACTATAAATTAACATTACTGCAATGTTTAAAAAGAAGGTCAAGGATTTTGAAAACATGAAAAGAAAACCCAGAGGGTTCTTAAGCAGAGGAATCAGAGAAAACAGAATCTTAAGAAGGAAGATTAGGATCCATCTAACTACATAAATTTCAAGATAAATTCCATGGAACACCGGTTTGTGACAATGTCCAGAAGCAAAATGACACCATAATCTAAAAATCTGGAAAAATATTTCATGTTTTATTATCGTCTTAGAATTCCTAGGTGTATATTAGGACATTAAAGGACCTGAAAACTCCTACACCAACAGAACCTGTTTAAACTCTGGAATACGTATTCCCCAACTTATTAATGACCAGTCAGCTCTTACTCTCACGATACCATATCAACTTACCTGGGAATGCATTTTGGTAAATATAACACTGATTATAATGGCCTAAATAATAGACAGTATTATACCTTATCTACTCTAGGTTATATATTACTCAATATATCTTTTAATCTTCAAATCAACCTTTTATAATATTGCATGTATATATGGTATATAAAATTAGATATAATATGCATATCTTCTATTATATGTATATATAAAATATACATGTTATATTAATACATAATATTTAACAAATGAGAAAACTTAGTCCCAAAATGGATAAATAATTTCTCCAAGGCTACATAGCAAGTAAGTGGTCAAGTCAAGCTTGGAAAGCAGGTTTTTAACCAGCGCTCTCTATTACTTCCAATATAGTCAAATCTTATCCTGTGCTTGAACAATCTCAATCATAGCAAAGAATTATATAATGTCTTTTTTCACAACAGCAAGGACAAGGAATTCACCATTCATAAAAATAGTATATTACATTATAGAATATCTTCAAATTTTAGAAAGTTCTTTATACAAAGGTGAAATCTGTCTTTATGCAACTTTTACTCATTATTTCTGGTCTTCACTTCAGGGATGATACACATTAAGCCTACTATTTTTCCAAATGAGTACAGTTCAAATATTTGAAAATAACTACTTTTTCTGTTGTCAGAAAGATCACCAAATTACAATTACATTTTTAGAAGAGGACCATAGTCAGTGTGTAAACTGGGACTTGAATTGGGTCTTCTAAATATGTTATCTAGTTTATATTCTCCTGGAGTTTTCCTAATTTCCATGATGACACAAAAAGGAAAACACGTTTTACCACTGAGGGACCAAAGAGAGAGGGAGATTTTAAAAATGAGATTGGAAGTCTGTATGTGTGCAAATTAACTTTGGAATAATTGTATACAAATGCATTTGATGATCAGCATTTTCAAAAAAGAAAGAAAAACCTTGGGATAAAGAGAAATTATATAATTGTGCAGCAGGAACCAATTTATCAAAGTGAGAGTACTTCCAACATTCTCCCATTGGAAAATTCTTTCTTTGCCTGATGGTTTCAGAATTTTGTGTAATATTGCTACAAAGATGATTTTGCAAGGGAGGAGTGAGAAGGAATTGAGTGTCTTACTTGTTCAATTCCTGGGTTAAATTTTGTTATGGAGAAGTAGATAATGATCAAGCAAAAAAAAAAATTCAAAAAGAAGAGCAAGGTAAAATTGATCTGCAGACATAATAAACAAAGAGGAAGATGGAAGGCTAAGAAAATGAAAAGCCATAGAAGCTGGAATTTGGGGAAGATTCATTTTTTAAGGAAAGGTACAGGCAGGAATGAAGGCAAGTAGACAGGCAGGCAAGAAGAGAAAGGAGGAAACATCTTTATTTTCTTTAGTTGTTCACACTAATTGCTTTCCCAATCAGGCTTGGCTTGACTGATTCCTTTGGAGGTGATTGACCTAACTGCTACTCCACAGGGCACTCCAGTTGGGGAAGAATTTGAGATTTGATTAAAATAAACTAAACTCAGCAAGTTTTGTGTATAAGAGAATGGGTAGGAGAGGGAAAGGAATTGCACTCAGTCTTTAATGTTCCTGAAGAACAGCAATAAAGATCAAAATTCCTTTTTAATTAATTCTGGCTGGTAGATTGTTGTTTTTTGAATGTCACTAAAACTAATTGTACAGTTTAGGATTATACTTGCTTTTGAAGGTTCTCTGTTGTCAAGTTCTCTGCTGCAGAAGGATATTAGTTTAGGGCATTAAAAATAAAGCTACATTGGAAGGGGATTGGAACTGCAAATATGCCACTTAAGCATAAGAATTATTTTGAGTTGAAGGCATTTGAGTTCCTGAAATCCCTTATCTGCCTAAAAGCAAAGCCTTTCCTCACAAAAAAAACCAATTATCATAAATCCCCAAATCTTCCATTCTTATCACTACACCCAAACAGATATGGTCACAAAAATATATCTCTTCATCTAGTCTCCCAAGAGCCCATTTATGTTTCAAAAAGTTGCGTGTGCTTCCTTTCTTTCTTCCCACACCCCAACCTCCACTTCTAAGATGTGACTTATTCTCCCAAAGTGCCTCTCTGACCCTCCAGTCCCTTATTAAGATGGTACAGAAGCCTCAGATTCCAATCCTTGAGTCACATTTTTCTGTGAACCATTTTGTTCAAGGTATTTCTTAATTTCTTTTGACAGTTTTTCCTTTGACCCACATGTTATTGGGGAGCGTGCTGTTTAAACTTTATGTGTTTGGGGCTTTTCAGGTTATCTTCTGGTTATTTATTAATAGTTTAATTCCAATGAAGTCCGAGATCAGATATTTCATATGTGTTTCATAGTTCAGAATGCTGTCTATCTTGGTAAATATTCCATGTAAGACTGAGAAGAATGTATGCCGTTGGTTGAAATAGTTGATAAACACGTATTCTGGATAGTTGATTAATGATTTTGAGTTCAGTTATGCCTTTATTGGTCTTCTGCCTCCTGCGTCTGACAACTTCTGATAGAGAAGTAAAGATTTCAGCTGTGATAGTGAATTCACCTATTTCTTCTGGCAGTTCTATCAGGTAATTTGACACTCTGCTGTGAAGTTCATTTAACATTTTTTAAAGTTTGCATTGAAGTAACTTGGATTTACAAAATAATACAAGCCCATATGTGCTTGTTCACCACTTATCAAATACACAATAACACACCATGTCCACCACTAAATTACCAGAGTCCATCACTGCTCGTTGGACCTCTTTCCACTCCCCCCACTCACCTTCCCTTCTGGTAACTCAATTCTATTGTCATTATCCATGGGTAGGCTTTTGTTTTATCTTGTTTGATTTCTATATATTTTACATATGAATGAGGTCATCCTGTATGTTTCTTTTGCCTTCCGGCTTATTTCACTTAGCATAATCCTCTCTAGTTCCATCCACGTGGGTGCAAATGAAAGAATTTCATCATGTTTAGGTCTGTGCAATATTCTGTGGGCATGTATACAACATCTTCTTTATCCATTCATCTAAGGATGGGCACTTAAGGTAGTTTCCAATTCTTGGCTATAGTAAAAATGCTTCAGTAAACATGGAGGTGCAAATGTCTCTGTGAATTAGTGTTTTGGGGTTAGTTGGGTAAATACTCAGAAGTGGGATGACAGGATCATATGTATTTTCCATACTCAATATTTTGAGGAATCGCCATTCTGTTTTCCATAAAGTTTGCACCAATTTGCACTAACAGCGTTAACAGTGTAAAAGTGTTCCCTTTTCTCCATATCCATGCCAACATTTGTTGTTTCCAATCTTTTGATAATAGCTGTTTTCACAGGTGTGAGGTGGTAACTCATTACTGTCTTGATTTGCATTTCCCTAATAACAAGTGAGGAAGAACACCTTTTCATATGCTTATTGACTATCTTTTTGTCTTCTTTGTAGAATTATCTGCTTAATTCTTTGGCCCATTTTTTATTTGATTCTTTTTCTAATGTTAAGTTTTATGAGTTCTTTGTATATTTTGAATAGTAAGCTCTTGTCAGGTGTATGATGTGCAAAAACGTCTCCCAGTTAGTAAGATATCCGTTTGGTGATGGTCATTTCATGTGCAAAAGCTTCAGAATTTGAGGTCGTGGGTCCCATTTATTTATTTTTGTTTTTGTTTCCCTTGTCAATGGAATTGAGTCCACAAAGACCTCTCTAAGTCGATATCATGGAATAATTGCCTGTGTGTTCTGCTAAGCATTTTATATTTTCCAGTCTTACATCCAAGTCTCTAATCAATTTTGAATTAATTTTATATGATGTTAGAGAGTAGTCTAAATTCATTCTTTTGCATGTAGCTGTACAATTTTCCCAGTACTATTTATTGAAAAGACTGCTCTTTCTCCATCATTTGCTCTTACCTCCTTTTGTCATAAATTAACTGACCATTACGAGTGAGTCTATTCCTGGTTATTTGGGTTTTTTCCACTGATCTGTGTATCTTTTTATTTTGTAGCATACAGTTTTCATCACTATCACTTTGTATTATAGCTCAAGAAGGGAGAATAATACCTCCACTTTTGTTCCTTCATGACTACTTTGGCTATTTGTCATCTTTTGTGATTCCATAAATATTTTTAAATTTTTGTTCTATTTCCTTGAAAAATTCCAGTGAGATTTTGGTAGGGATTCCATTAAATCTATATAGTGCTTTAAATAAAATGGCCGTTTTACCAAGATCAATTCATCCTAATCATAAGAATGCAGTTTCTTTCCAGCTCTTTGTATCTTCCTCTGTTTGTATAACAATGCCTTATAGTTTTCATTGTACAGGTCATTCACCTCCTTTCTTAAGTATAAGATATTTAATTCTTTTCGTTGCTATTGTCAAGTGGATAGTTTTCTTGATTCCGTTCTCTTCTGTTGTGTTGTTTGCACATAAAAATGCAACAAATTTTTGTGTATTGTATATTTGTATCTTAATGTACTCATTAATTCTAGCAATTTTTGGTGGAGTTACCAGATTTTCCTACATATTTTATTATGTCATCTACATGTAATGATAGTTTTACTGCTCTTTTCCAAATTGGATTCCTTTTATTTTTATTTCTTGCCTACTTGATCTGACTGGGACCTCCAGTATAATGTTAATTAGCACTGGTAAAATGGGTCACCTTGTCTCATTTCTGATCTTGGAGGAAATGCTTTCAGTTTTTCACCATTTAGCATAATGCTAACTATGGGATTATTATATATGGCTCTTGCTGTGTTAAATTATGCCCCTACTATGCTAATTTTATGTAGAATTTTTGTCATAAATGGGTGCTGAATCTTGTCAGGTGCTTTCTCTGCATGGATTAATATGATCATATGATTTTTCCTCTTGCTTTTGTTGATGTGGTGCATTACATTAATAGATTGACATATGGTGAACCATCCGTGCATCTCCAGGGTAAATCCTACTTAGTCACGATGGATGATACACTTTATATGTTGTTGGATTTGGTTTGCTAATAATTTGTTGAGGATTTTTGCATCTATGTTTATCAAAGATATTGGTCTGTAATTTTCTTTCTTTGTGACATCCTTGTCTGCTTCTGGCATCCATTTAATGTTGACTTCATAGGAAATATTTGGAAATGTTTCCTATTCTTCAACTGTTGAGAAAAGTTTGAGAAGAATAGCTACTAATTCTTCTCTGAAGCTTTGGTAAAAAACCCATAGTAAAGTCGACTGGTCCTGGTCTGTTATTTTGGGGGAGAATTTTGATTATTTCTATTTCCTTGTTTATCATAGTTCTTTTCAGTTTTCCATTTCTTCCTAATTCAGTCTTGGTAGGCTATATTTCTAAGACTCTGTCCCTGTCCTCTAGGACTGTCCAATATATTGACATAAAGCTGTCTTGTGATATTTTATATTTCTGAGGTATTCATTGTAACTTCTCCCTTTTCAATTCTGATTCCAGCTACTAAAGTTTTCTTTCACTTTTTTCTTAACCTCACCAAAGGTGATAAATTGATAAAGTTTTGTTTATTTGTTCAAAGAAACAGCTTTTTATTTCATTCATCTTTAGAGTTGCCATTTTAATTTCCATTTCATTTATTTCTGCTCTAATTTTATTATTTCCTTCTTTACTTCAATTGTTCTTTTTTCTAGTTGCTTTCAGTGTACAGTTAGATTGTTTATTTGTGATTTTTCTCATTTTGGGACATAGACCTGGATTTCTATAAACTTCCTGTTAGGCTGGCCCAGGGACAAAGCAGCAGCAGCGGCCATACCCGGGAAAAAGGTGACTGACGTCAGACTGAGGGATTGAAGCCCACACCTGGAATCACAGGACCAATCCCCAATCGCGAAGTATGAAGCCTGCGAAATTCTTTAGCTTAAAGAGCGCGCTTTTCTTTGTTCGGGCGTGACTTCCCCGGCCCCCCATTCTGCGGACCGGAGAACCTCGCCCGGATGCGCAAACCCCAATAGAGCCCTGGCTATTCCACTTTTTGTTTAATTGACTTTCTTTCCTCTTGGAGCCCAGAAAAAACCTTTCGCTTCCTTCTTAGTATTGCTTTGGCTGCATCAGTAAGTTCTGGTAGCTCATGTCCTTATTCTCATTTGTCTCCAAATACTTTTGAAATTCTCCCTTGATTTCCTCTGTCACCCAAAAGTCATTCAGAAGTATGTTGTTAAACCTCCACATATTCTGGAATTTTCAGTTTTATTTTTGTGGTTGATTTCTAGTTTTATGCCATCATGATTGGAGAAGATGCTTGGTATGATTTCAGTCTTTGTAAACTTCTTTATAGTTGCTTCATTTCTGAACATATGGTCTATCTTTGTGAATGTTCAATGAGCACTTTAGAAAAATGTGATTTCTGCAGTCGTTGGGTGAAATGCTAAGTAAATGTCAATTAAACCCATCTTGTTCTAGTTTTTCATTTCAGGCTGCTGTTTCCTTGTTAGTTTTCTGCCTTGTAGATCTGTCCATTAATGTAAGTGGGCTGCTTAAGTCTCCCACTAGTATTGTCTTGTTGTCAATGTTTCCCCTTAGGTCTATTAGTAATTGCTTTGTGTGTTTTGATGCTCCTTCATTTGGTGCTCATATATTAGCAAGAGTTGTGTCTTCTTGCTGAAATGACACCTTAATCATTATTTGATGTCCATGCATGTCTTTTGTTACCTCTTTAATTGGAAGTTTACTTTATCTGATACAAGTATGACTGTCCCTATTTTTTAGGTTGCCATTTGATAGTAGGATTGTCTTTCAACTTTTGACTTTAACATATGTTTAGCTTTTGAAATTTATGTGAGCTTTCTGTGTGCAACAGTGTTGTGTTATAATTTTAAAACCATTAGGCCACAATATGCCTTTCGATTGGTGAGTTTGATCCATTAACATTTAGGGTGATTATTGATATGCAATTGCTTATCGACATTTTGTTAATCGTTTCCTGGGTATTGTGGCAGACAATACTGCTATTCTTCTCTTATTCTCTTCTTAGGTGCTTTGAAAGCATTTATGTTGTGTTTGCCTTCTCTTTTCATTTTATTTTTCTATGAATTTTTGCTGTGTTTTAAGAAGGAAAGGAAGAGGAAGAAGAAACATTTAAGGAATGAAGGAAGAAAGAGGAGAAAGAAATATCATTATGTATTCAGTTGTTTATTATTTATTTTCCACCGTGGGCCCAGGTCTTTAACCCAGGTCCTACAGCTTTATATGGTCTGCACACCAATGTCACAGCCCCCTGGGCCACAAGGGCATGACCCAGATTTATGTCTTGATGTTACATGTGTTTCTATGCCTACAATCTGTTTCAACTTAAAAGCAAATTAATCTCAAGCAGTCCACATTTTTACTTTATTCCTCCCTACATTTTATATTTTTGATGTCTTGCTGTTTCTGTGCGGGATTTGTTTTCATTTTATACAACTTTCTTTAGTGTTTCTTGTAAAACTGGTTTACTGGTGATGAATTCCTTCAATTTTTTTTTTTTTTTTTTTTTTTTTTGTTCTATAAGGCTATTATTTTTCATTTTTAAGTGATAATCCAGCAAGGATGAGTATCCTTGGTTGGAAATCCTTTTCTTTCAGCACTTTGAATATATCATGCCATTCCCTTGTAGCCTGTAAGATATATGCCTACAGTCCTATCATCCTTTTTCTGTTGCTGATTTTAAGATCTCTCTTTATTTTGCATTTTTATCATTTTAATGACAATGTATCCTGATATATGTCTGTTTGGTTTTCTTTTGTTTAGAACTCTTTGAGCTTCCTATGTCTGGAAGTCTGTTTCCTTCCTCCAGCAAGGAAATTCTCAGTTAATTATGTAAATGTGGTTTCTGCCCTTTCTTCTCTTTTCTTTTTCTAAGATCTCTATGATGCAAATGTTCCTCTTGATATTATACTATAAGTCTCATATGCTGCCTTCATTTTATTTCATTCTTTTTTCTCTTTGCTCATCTATTTGGCTTCATTCTACTGCCTTCTCTTCTAGCTCACTTAATCTGTTGCAGGTTTCCTCCAGCATACTGTTGTGTCCTTCTATCATGTTCTTTAGCTCAACCATTGTGTTTTTTACTTCCATAAGTTTTGTTTGGAACTGCCTCATATTTTATCTATCTTTTGTTGTGGTTCTCTTTTTTTCCCCCTCCATTGGTCTCCTCATTTCAGTGAGCATCATTAAAACCGTTGCTTTAAAGTCTTCATCAGAAGTTTACTAATTCTGTGGCATTCAGATTTGCCTCTGGAGTTTTTTTTTTTTTGTTAATTATTACATTTATATTTCTTTGCTTCTTTGTTCTAATGGGCTCAAAACAGAACACTCCTGAACCTATGGAAACCCTGCTCTGGCATGCAGACTACTTTGAGGTGAAAAGATGACTACTTTGGAGAAAGAGATGCTTTAACCTTTCCCCTAAACTTCTTGTCCTCTTAATCCATTCCCTGAAAGTCTCTACCTCTACCCTAAGATAAATAATTATTGTTCCACAATTGCCAAGAAGAATATAGTTTGGGAAGATCTTCTCCTAAAACATAAGAAAACTACTTTTACTCTCAAGGGTAAAGATAAGACCATTCTCTCTCTGTCACATGAATGTCACATGAAGCCTCTACCTGCTACCTCCCTTCAACCCAGGTCCTTAACCACATTCTTCAGTGTAGGATTAAAAAGACAGTTTCCCCAATTCAAAGTGGGGCCTACCAATCATAGTAACACCCCTAAGCAGGTGTCATTAAATTATTTTTCAGTTGCCAACCTATTTGATGCTGTTTTGCTAATTTTGACCTGCCCAAGAAGAACTTGAAAGGGGAAAAACAGGTGTCTTCCTCTTTGGACCAGACAACTTGGCAACTCACAAAGGGACCAGCATTTTAGATTGGATACTGCTCTTTCTGAACAGCTGTCATGGGAGGAGATCTTGGACACCTGACAAGAGCCAGTTAAAAGGTAGGAATTCTTACCAAGTCCATCTCCTGAATCTCTAGTTATGGGGCCCAGAAATGATAAGTGGTAAGATGTTTATTCTCTTTAAATTTTAGGCTGACAGAGGAAAAACTTTTGGTTGAACTAGTTCATTGATACTCAACTGTAAAACAAAATTTATTTTAAAGGTTTTTTTTGTCCTTTAATATAGGAACTTACTCCCAAAGAGGCTACTTTCTTTCACCGTTTTTCTTTCCTATCTCCTCTTAAGACTTTGTTTTCAATCCTCTTTGTTTGGTTTTGATTAAGTATTGTAGGACTTCCTTCTTAATCTTTTTGGAAAGTAAGATCTGAATAGTGGGGGCAAAACCATCTATGCCCACAACAGAATTACCTCTTACAATCATGGAAAATATTGATTCAAAGTCAGGAAAGCTACTTCTGGATCTTTCTATAAAATAGTTATTTGGATTGAGTTGCAGCTGGAATGAATATACTAATTGAGACCTAATCATCAATAGCCAGATGAAGAGTCATTTGAATTAGAAAAACTTCTATATTTAGAGAGCTCTCACAGCAAACAGGCATCATATTGTTATCTCTGGGAAGATCGAGTTGAGGAAAGAACACAAAGTATACGACTAGCCTTGGAAATTCTCTTAAAAAACTGAAAGAACAGAAGCCAGATTTAAAACAAAAATTAAAAAGTGTAGCTAACATAGAATCTCCCTCTCCTGATATTTATATTTCCTTTTTTCCTCAACTCCCCATCCAGCACACACCTAGACCTCTTGATTTCAGATCAAACCCTCGCCCACCCCCACTAAACCCAGTTCAAGCTCCAACTCCCTTAAGTCCCAAAGGTCCCACTTCCCCAGAAATACCTTTATGCAGTCAGCTACCTGTTTTGATGTTTATTTCTGCACAAGATTTACAGGCCTGACCTCCAAGATCGGGGCACCCAGGTAACAGGCATAAATCTAGAATAACAGAAAGCAAGTCTAGCAGAAACAAGTAGTAAGCCTTGGTTTGCCATTCCTTATAACACCTCTTATTTTCCTGGGTCTTATAATCGGACTGACAGCTTCAAATATTTCTAAACAGTTACCTTTACGAATCCAACCAGAACCGTCACCACAAAGAATACATATCCCATGGACAGCAGCTGACCTTTTAAATGATGTTTTTAACACCTATTTCTGAGGATCTTATCAAATTAAGAGATGAATTGAAATGATTAGTAGTCATTCACAAGCCCATAGGCATCTAGAATGGCTTCTTAGAAGTATATCTTCTATACATAAATGCACTTCAATTAGACAAGCCAGGCAGCATCCTGGAGAAGAGCCTATTCACAGGGGAAACTGATGCCCAGAAGTTCTCCCAGGCCCTCCTGTAGATGAACAAAAGACTCATCAGCTAGAAGCTGACATTCAGGAACAGTTAGGAGCAATTCTGGAAGCATTCCCTGCTAAAGTAAATTGGACTAAGGTTGAACTGGGCACCCAGATAAAGGCCTTTGTGAAATGCTTTTTACAAACTTTCCAGACACACAGTGTTAAACCCCAGTGCTCCAGGACATTGGCGTCTATTCATTTTGCTTTAGTGGGAAATTTTCACCCTGATATAAGGAAGCACATTCAAGCCAATGTGGTCAAGTGGCCAGGTCAACCGTTGTGTCACAGCTGAAGCAGAAGTGCAATTCTTTGAAACCCGCTTACAGGAAGGAAAAAAGAAAAAGGAAATGATAAAAGCAACAATTCTTGCTCTAAGCTTGAATCTTCAGAAAGGCAGACAGAGAACTTTGAAATTAACTTAAGATCCATTCAGCATGGCCCACAGTGGGCACCACCAGATCATTGTAGAGACTGTAGGCAGCCAGGACACTGGAAAAGAAATTGCCCTACAACCAGGAAAAAAGAGAATATAAAAAACATTCTCCCAAATACCCATCAGAGTCAGAAAGTTAATCCTTCTCCTGAGGGAAATTATTCCCTCAAATCATTGGGTCAGCCAGTCTGAGTTGCACCCCAGAACCTCTTGTTAAGCTTAAAATAAAGGACCAGGAACTGGATTTCCTAACTGATACTGGTGTGATTTTCTCTACTAGTCATTCTGAAGAAATATCTTTATCTGTCACCTATGACTCCATTCAAACTGTAATCTATAATCTATTACTCTGCCACTATCTCAGCCCACCACAATATCCTTAGGGCCTCTTAATATCCATCATGCATTCTTAGTATCTAAACTGCTCACTGGCAAACCTTCTTGGAAGAGATTTGTTATGTAAATTCAATATACCATAAGTTGTAATGTGAAGGACATTTTAATTTCCCTATCTCCAGATAGAGACTTGAATTTTCTACTCTCCTTTTTAGAAACTTAACTTGATTTAGATTCCTCTGAAGAGGATGAATCGTTAAAAGACTTACCTACTAGTCTATGGGTTACATGGGCAAAGAAAGTTGGATTATTATTAAGTTCAGAACCTGTACATATTATTTGGAAGGATAATAAACCCTTTTCATCGGTGACCCAATATCCTAATTCTGGAGATGCAGAACAAGGAATAGAACCTATAATAGACCCTGCTCTTATAAAAGAGTGTACTGGTCTATACTTCCTCACCCTGCAACTCCCCAATTCTGTCAGTCAAAAAAGAAGGGAAATTTGAATCTGAAGGAAATCTAGTCTGTAGATTTGTATAAGACTTAAGGGCCATAAATTCTTTCATTATCTCTCATCACACTGTAGTTCCAAACCCAGCTACAACAAGTCTCAATTCTAGCAAATGCTGCCTGGTTCACTGTAAGTGATTTATGTTCTGCCTTCTTTTCGATTCCATTAGCCTCTAGCTCACAATTTCTTTTTGCATTCACTTTTAAGGGGAGACAATTAACATGGACGTGCTTATCCCAAGGGTATTGCAAATCTCCATCAATGTTTTTCCCAAGTCCTCAAAGCTGATTTGGATTCTGTAGCTTTTACTCAGGTCTCCACCCTCATTCAGTATGCTGATGACCTTCTATTTTGTAATCAAGCTA
Organism: Solenodon paradoxus; assembly: GCA_004363575.1. NCBI lineage: Eukaryota > Metazoa > Chordata > Mammalia > Eulipotyphla > Solenodontidae > Solenodon > Solenodon paradoxus. The sequence continues at coordinate 18,470 of RJWH01005618.1, read as the reverse complement.
AATAGGGAATGCTAACAGACTGAATGAGGCCATAAAGCCTCCAGATCTAAACTCCTTCCCATAGAAAAATTAAGAAGCAACTATTTTTTCAGATACAAATGCAGTGAAAGAGCAGGACCAGAAACTACAGAGATAAAAGCAACATTTACCACCATAAACTGTAGATGAAAACATTAGGGTTCTCTAACCCATACCCTAATCTGTACCCTAACCCTAACCCTCTGCATCTCACACACAAACTCCAGCCTCATAGGCTGAACTCTTGGGTCCCATCACAAGGTCCACCAAAGAACTAAACACTCCAACCAGTGGAGATGCCACACAACTAAAGAACACCCAGTGGCAAGATTCATGCTTATTCAGTACAAGCTAGCACTGTACACAAGGTCATCATTTTAGGGACGCCTAACCCACCGAAGTAAAAACAGAATGCCAAACAGAGCAAAGACACAGAGAAATATATATGAAATGATGGATCCAATTAAAACCACAGGGAAAGTCTGAATGCAAAAGACATACGCAACTCCTGAATGAATTTAGGGCAACAGTGATAGAAACAAAAACCAAAAAAAAAAAAAAAAAAAAAAAAAAAAAAAAAAAAAAAAAAAAAAAAAAAAAAAAAAAAAAAAAAAAAAAAAAAAAAAAAAAAAAAAAAAAAAAAAAAAAAAAAAAAAAAAAAAAAAAAAAAAAAAAAAAAAACAACTATAGAAGTCAAGAAAACAATAGAGGAAGAAAAGGCGAACAACAGAAAGAGAGAATACATGAATCAAGAAGTCAAATAAATAAAGAACAAAAAAACTAAACTAGAGAACTCAATAGAGGGACTCAGAGTAGGATGAATGAAGCCTCCAACAGAATCAGTTAGCTAGAGGATAGGGCAGAGGAATGCACTTAAGCAAAACAGCAAAGAGAAAAAAATAATAAAAAGCAGACAGCATTTGAGACCTATGAGATAACATCAAAAGGAATAACATTCACATCATAGGTGTCTCAGAAGGAGAGGATAAAGAAAAGCAGCAGAAACTATGTTTAAAGAAATAGTAGCTGAAGATTTCCCTATCCTGAAGAATGAAGCAAGCCTCCAGATCCAGGAGGCTCAAAGAGTTCAAACAAAAGAAACCCAAACAGACCTACACAAAGATATGTTGTCATCAAAATATTAAAAATATAAGATAAAGAGAATCTTAAATGCAACTAAAGAAAAAGAAGTCACATAAAGGAGTCCCCATAAGACTGTCAATGGATTTCTTGGCTGAAACTCTACAGACCAGAGGCAATGGCATGATACACTCAACTATTAAAAGAAAAGGATTTTAAACTTAGGATACTATACCATGTTAAATTATCATTTAGAAGTGAAAGTATGATAAAAAATTCTTTTCTAATACGTGAAAGTTAAAGGAATTAATCACAAAACGCACTCTACAAAAAGAAACTAAAGGAAGTTCTTAAAAGTGTAAAGAAAGTCCAACTAAAAATAAAACAGAAAAATATAAAATTCAGAAAAAAAATAATAAAAATGTGGATGGTCAAAATGAGTGTAAGATTAATCTACTTTCAGAAAAATAGCAATTAACATAGAAATCTTAGTGCCAATTTCAGGGTAACCTCAAAACACATCCCCAGGGAAAAGACAAAAAAGGGTGGGGGGGTGTGGTAATCAGTCAAACATAACTACACTCAACCAACTTTCGAAGAAAAAGAGAAGAACAAAGACACTCTCTAACAACACCCAGAAGACAATTTACTAAATGGCACTGAACAGTTATATATCAATAATTACCCTAAACATTAATGGATTGAAATCATCAATCAAATTATACAGTAAATGGATTAGAAACCATAACCCAAACTTCTGATGAATTCAGGAAATGCACATTCTTTCAAAAGATAAACACAGGCTCAAAGTCAATGGTTGGAAGACAATCCTAAAGTTGAATGGTAGCCAATAAAAAGCAGGAACCGCCATATTTATGCCAGATAAAACAGACTTCCAACTAAAAAGCATAACAAAAAACATAGATGGATATTATACAATGATTAAGGGGTCAATCCAGTAAGAAGACATAATGCTTACTAACATATGTGCACCAAATGAAGAAGAATCGAAATACATTAAGCAAATATTATTGGAACTGCTGAGACACATTGACAGCAACACAGTAATAGTAGGAGTCTTCAACAATGCACTTACAATAGACCAAACAACCAAGCAGAAAATTAAAAAGGAAATCACCTTTTATGACCATTTGGAACAGTTAGGTCTAATAGACATATACCAAACACTTCATCCAATGATAATAGACTTCACTTTCTTCTCAAGTGTGCATAAAACATTCTCAAGGGTAGATCATATGTTAGTACACAAAACATGTCTCAGCAAATTTATAAATATTGAAATTATACCAAGCATCTTCTCTGAAAAGAACGGCTTAAAACTAGAAATCAACCACAGAAAGAAAGCTGGAAGACCCCAAAATAATTGGAGACTAAACAATATGCCTCTGAATGACTCTTGGGTGAAAGAATAAATCAAATATACTAAATAAATTAAATATACTAAAAGACAACTGAGAACTAAGACACTAGCTACCAGAATCTATGGGATGCAGCAAAAGCAGTAGTAAGAGGGAAGTTTCTTGCAATCCAGGCCCACATCAATAAATGAGAAAAATTGCAAATAAACAATTGAAAACCTCATTTAAAGCAACTAGAGCAAGAAACAATTAAATCCAAAAATCAGTAAAAGAAAGGAAATAATCAAAATTTGACAGGAAATGAACAAAATAGAAAACCGAAAGACAATCCAGAAGATCAATGAAACCAAAAGTTGGTTCTTGAAAAATAAACAAAATTGACAAGCCATTGGCTAGACACACAAAGAAAAAGAGGGAGAAAACTCTTATAACTAGAATCAGATATGAAAGGAGAGAAGTTACAACAGATACCACAGAAATTTAAAACATCATAAGGGACTACTATGAACAGCTCTATGACAATAAAGTTGACAACCTCGAGGACATGGACAGATTTTTAGAGAAACACAGGCTGCCAAGACTGACGCTGGAAGAATAAGAATACCTAAACAAAACAATCATAAGCAAGGAAATTAAAGAGATAATAAAAAATCTCCCTAAAAATGAAAGCCCAGGACCAGATGCTTTACTAATGAGTTTTACCAAACCTTCAGAGAAGTATTAATACCAATTCTTTTCAAATTCTTCCAAAATATTGAAGAGTAGGGAGCATTTCCAAACATTTTGTATGAAGCTAACAACACTTAATACCAAAAGAGGTGTCACCAAGAGAGAAAATTATAGACCAATATTTCTAATGAACACAGATGCAAAAATTCTAGGTACAATTTTACCAAACCAAATCCAAAAACGCATCAAAAGGATCATCCATCATAACCAAGTAGAATTTATCCCAGGGATGTAAGGATTTTTCACATGTGTAAATCTATCATTGTAATACACAATATCAGCAAGAGCAAGGGAAAAAAAAAAAAAAAGATCATACCAATAGATAGAGAGAAAGATTTTGACAAGACCCAGAACCCTTTTATCATTTTTTTAAACCCTGCGTAAAATGGGAATAGGAGGTACATACTTCAACATAATAAAGGACATATATGATAAACCCATAGTCAATGGGAAAAAAATTGAAAGTATTTCCTCTAAAATCAGAAACAAGACACAGATGTCCATTCACAGCACTGCTATTTAATATCACACTGGCAGTCTTAACCAGAGCAATTAGGCAAGAAAAGGAGATAAAAGGAAGCCAAATTGGAAAGAAGGAAGTAAAACTATCATTATTTTCAGGTGACATGATCATATACATTGAAAATTCTAAAAACTCTGGCAAAAACTACTAGAACTTATCAATGAATGCAGTAAAGTGTCAGCCTACAAAATCATTTCAAATGCATCCATTACATCTTTGTATGCAAACAAGCTAGACAAAACAAAATCAAGAAAATCACACTGTTTAGAAGTAAAAAGAATCAAACATCTTGGAATATACTAAACAAAGGAGGCAAAATAACTGTCCAATAGCGGTAGCTGCAGCCACCACTTTATTGACAAAGCCACCACCCATACCTTAGGCTCCGCCAGCCATATTTATGTTCCCCATACCATGTCTCCTCTCTTACAGGTGCATAAGATGGAGCACCTCTCTACACGGCAACAGGCCACTTATGAACAGGCCCTTCCATTGTCCTACACTGATGTAATGCTTTAAACCCAGCAACTTTACTACCCCTCCTGGATACTGGGGAAACCCACTCGGTTCCACGTGATTATCTAGAAACCATGGAAATTGTCTCAAAGTCTAAAGAGGACCTCTTAAACACCTTCTTGAACAACCCAAACTTATTTTTATTTTGTTATGGCTCTTGTAAATGAATGTGGGGAAATATAACATCTGGCTAAGCCATAGTTTCCCCATATGGAACACTCGAGGCATACTCTACCCACTATAAAGTCAGCCCAAGCTGCTAAACTCACAGGTCTTACTAGAGCTTGTCCACTGCAAAAGGGAAAACTGCCTGTAGTTATCCACACTCCAGATACACCTTTGGAGTCTGCTGTGCTGTGGGCACAGCTTGGAAATACCGCGGATTCCTAACTTCTGCTGGTACTGATTGACAACGGACACATACTCGAAGCCTTGTTACAGACTATTCACCTGCCTTTGAGAATTGCCATTTTTCACTGTCCAGTCTATACTAAAGAGACTGATGGTCTATCCTTAGGAAATGACAAGCCTGACTGAGCTGCTAAACGAGCAATCCAGAATGGACTCTCTACTCAGTTTTTAAATTTACTTTTATGCCTGACTGATATTAGCAGTCAAATGCTCCATAATCTGAAAAAGATAAATAAATGCAAAACTTGCCAAACAATAACCAGACTTCCGCTAGCTCCATTTCTCTTTGTTTTTTGCCTTGCACTTGTCTCCCATCAAATGGGACATATATGCACAAGGAGGATCACGAAGGAACTGAAAGATAACTGGTTTTGCCCTGGCACCCCCAAGATTTCTGACCAAATTATCTCCCCACGAACTACATGTAAAACTCACCACATTCCTGGGAGAAATCCACCTACTCCAGGAAGTCCTTCTGTCTCATGCTGCTTTTTGCAGCACTACAATGGATTTCATGGATCTGTCACCAGCCTTAGGTTATTCTCATTGTTTGGTTATTGTCTGTATGTTTAGTGGTTCAACTGAGTATTGTTAAACTAGGTGCACTGATGTCACAACAGTAGTAAAGAAACTAATAGCTGGGCACGCCCTGGTGGCCTAATGGTCTAGTGCACCCAGAGAGCAGTCCCACATACGTCCCAAGGTTCCCAGTTCAAGACCTGGGGCCACGGGTGGGGGGGTAACAATCAATGCAAACAGGTAAATAAAAAAATAAAGTGCTGCTTCTTTTCTCTTCCTGCTTTCCTGCCTACTTGCCTTCATTCCTGCTATATCATTCCTTTAAAAAAGAAAGAAAGAAAAAAATGACAAATTATTCCTCAGTTTGGTATTCCTTTATGGATTGAATCAGATCAAAGAACTCATTTTACTGCAGAGATGAACTACTTGATTGCAAAAATTTGAGGGTACTCATTACAATTCCATACCCCATGTCACCCAAGAAAAGTGGAATGCAAGAATTTATACATAAAATAAACCATAGGCAAAATCTGTCAAGAAACTGGACTTCACTGGCCAGAAGCATTGGTGTTGGCCCTTGCATAGATCATACCCCAAGCAGGAGACATTGATTGACTCCTTTTGAAACAGCATTTGGTCATCCAATGTCTACTGGCATTTCTAAACCTTATATCCCTGGGAACTTAAGTGAACACTTTGACACTGTGACTAATTATGTGCAAAAACTGTTTAGTATACCTAAAGCATCTCAACAGGTAAAAGAGGCATGCCCCCACCAACTGACAAGTCTGTCTGGCCATCCTTTTTGACCAGGAGATTGGGTGTACATCAAGTCATTAGAAGAAAGAATGCACTGTCACCCCGATGGGAAGGATCCTGTGAGGTTCTGCTAACCACCCACGCTGCCATCAAAAATAAAGGCAAAATCCTCCTGGATTCTTGCAAGTCATGCCCAAATAGACTCAGATCAGCTCTCTCAAGAAACTCGGGGAGTCACCCCTCCAGATGACCTTAAAAGAAGGATTTCCAGGGCAAATTTCCAAGTCCCAGGAGTAACCGACAACACAAAGTAGGCGTCTTTTCCCAAGATCACGGATTGACACTTTGCTGTCCTCTCTCCTTTTTAGAACTCCCCATTTTCCCTGTTTTTTGAAAAGTAAGTGAGGGGTAGAAATATATTTTTCCCTCTACATAAATATTTTGTGCTTATTAGAAAGCACTTTGGAAGCTGTTGGTCTATCTTGTTTCCCTTTAAATTTTACACCGTGAAATCTTTTTCAATCTGTCTTACTAACCCTCTTCTTTTCGACAAGTCAGACAAAAACCAAACACCCCTTATTCCAAGTCTACCAAACCAGGGTTAACTAATTGATCTGATTGTTAGTTATGGCAACACCTAGATAGCTCAAAGGAACCTGAGCCAGTCTTTGTTCCTGCTGATGTGAATACCTGGTGGGCAAACACTGGAAGATGGCTGGCCAACAAGGTATGGCATCATAAGTAGGAAGATTATGACTCCACCTCTGCTTCTGGTGAGTTGCGTGGGCCCTAAAATATCTCTACAGAAAGCCAGCTACTATTCGTTATCCAGGTACAAGGAATAGACGAAAATTTTGCCCTCTGCATAGAAAGCTGACATGCTATTATGGCAAAGCCTCCAGAGGGTGAGAAGACTGACAACCAAGCACTCAAAGGGAGAGAAACAGCACTTTATTAGAAGCGCCAGTGCTGGTTCAGGGATATCATTCCCCAAAGCCTAGCACAGGGATGAGGGGAGGTCTAGGGGAGCTTCTTTTATACCTTGGGGTTGAGAGTTATCTCCTTGGCTGCATGCTCTTGAGGCACAATCACTGTTACAGCTGCAGGGGTCCAGCTGCGGTCACAATGGAAAACTCCTGGCAGACTCATTTTGCATTGGGGTCAGGGCAAGGTTTTCTACCATATTCCCCCCTCTTGATCCTCAAGCTGGTTAACAGCCTTGGGGATAATATAGAAAACTTTAAACTGGAAGTGGGAACAGGGGCGACAACTCTAGCTCCTAACTGTTTCCTGTAGTTGCCGGGTTATGTCTCTGGCAATCCCAGACCAGTGATCTGCGTTAGCCAAGAAGCAACAGACCCAGGTAAGGGGTCCACAGAGTTGGTAAATGATAGCAAAGTGGAGGAGCAGTGCCCAGACCAGAACAAGAAGGATAGACAGGGTCAAGTTCGGCATCAGCTGGCGAGGCAGTGGGTCATTGGTCTCCACAAGACATTTCCAGAATGCTTGTCAGTCTGAGATGAATAGGAGACAGTTGTTGGGTGATGCATCATGGACGGTACTCAGAGGGACCCGCCTTCCACTCAGGTGGCCTGTCACTCAGCTGGTGGGCTGCTTACCCGAGAGTGGTGGATGCAGGTGTTTAGACCTGCAACTTTAAGAGCTGCAGGGTGGTTAGTATGAACTAATAGGGCCTCTTCCAGGTCGGCTTCAGGGGCTTCTTTTTCCAGTCCTTTATCCACACTTGATCTCCTGGTTTGTAGGGGTGTATAGTTATTCCTAAGGAGATGGGTAGTCTGTCTGTTACCCATCTATGTACTTCAAGGATTGTTTTTCCTAGTCCCTGCAATTATTTCTGAATGTCTAAGTTCCCCAGTTCCCTTCAGTCCCCTTTATGTCTACTTAAGGGAGGGAGTCTACCATATAAAATCTCAAAAGGGGACAATCCTATTCTAGCCCTTGAGGCACAGAGTACTGTAGGAAGGCTAAGAGAAATATGTCTGTCCAGGGCAAACTAGTTTCCTGACATAACTTAGCCATAGCCTGTTTGAAGGTCTGGCTCATGTGTTCTACTTTTCCTGAACTTGGCTGACAACCCATGTGTAAGTTCCATTGGATGCCTAGAGCCTTAGCTACCTTCTGCCATGAAGGCTGGGCTGTTGTCTGATCCTGTAGTCAATGGCATCCTGTATCATAGGATGATATCTTTTAGCAGTGCCTTGGTTACCTCTCTGGCCTTTTCCGTATGGTGGCGTGTGCTTCGACCCAGCCTGAGAAGATGCAGACAAAGACTAAGAGATATTTATTCCCTCTGCTTGGTCCTATCTCAGTAAAGTCTTCAAAGGGAGTCTGACCACAGCGCTGAATTCCTGTTGGCTCAACAGGACCCCATCGGGCGTTGTTCTGTGCACAAAGGAGGCAGCGCTGTGTCACCGAGGCACAGAGGGACAGCAGTCGCGCGATCAGGTAGCACCGGCTCAACAAAGTTTCTCGAGCAGCTGCTCCTGGTGGGTGAGTTCATGCTGCTGAAGGACTGCCGGGTGTGCTAGCTGTCCGGGCACATGATCCGCGGTCTGGGAGCACCACCGTCCTTCCTTTGTGACCTTTCCCCCTTCCTGTTGCGCCCATTCCTTTTCCTGGGCCGTGTATGAGCGGGTGTAGGCAGTTTTGGGACTAGCGTGATCCCTGATGGTGCTGAGCTCCCGTGGGGCTAGCTAATAAGAGGTCGTCCACATGTTGGAGTAGGATGCACCCTAAATCCTGACCTGGAAACTTGGACAGGTCAGATATTAGAGCCCTAATGAACAGGCTCGGTGAGCTTGAACCCTTGAGGCAGCCTGGTCCAGGTTAATTGTTCCTTAGCTCCTGTGTTCGGGTTCTCCCACTCAAAGGCAAACAGGGGCTGACTACTAGGCACCAACTGAAGACAGAAAAAGGCGTCCTTTAAGTCCAAACAAGTAAACCATTTTGCCTCTGATGGTATTTGATGAGGATCTGGCAGTGCTGAATGTACAAGAACTTACTTGGTGGCCTCCCAACAGCACTTATGGGGTTATAGAATGGTCTACGGGTCTTGGCTCCAGTAGCCCCTATGACAGTGGCTTCTCATTCCGAGAGGGGGACTACCTTATGGGTAACAACTGAGTATTCAGCCTCCGTATGGACCATAAGTTCACAGTCTGGCCCCCAGTTTTCATTTTGACCATGGCCTCATGGGAGTGTGATTGGAAAGAGCCTGGTCTGTCCTGATCAGAGTCTGGCCCCGCCGACGCAATCAGGTCTGCTTCAGGTGGCTCAGGACGCTAGCAGCTAGATGGGTAGGAGGAACCGGATTTTCTTTTCTGGCAGTTTGGGCACTTGTTTTTCCGGTGTCCCTTTTCCTTGCAGGATGCACACTGGTCCAGCCTAATGGAGTCTTCCTCCCTTGTCCCCAGTCCCCTTTTCTATTGCCTCCCTTTTCTACGGCAGGAGCGGGGTGCCCTAAGGCAACTGCTTAGAAGGTTTACTTTCTTCATCTGCCTCACTGCTCAGTCCCAATTAATGAAGACCTTATTTGCTATCTCCAGGAGGTCGGTGGCATTCTTGCCTGCAAAGGCCTCAAGTTTCTGCAGTTTCCTTCTTACATTGGGCTGAGCCTGGCTGACAAAGGCAGCATTGACCACCCTTTGATTCTCTAGGGCCTCACAATTAAAGGGAGTACAGACTCTAAAGTCTTCGCAAAGTCTCTCAAAGGTCCACAGGGCTTTCCTCTGGTTTCTGGAGGACCGCTGAGGTCTCACCCATGTCAGTGGGCTTCTTAGCTCCTGGCCAGACTCCTTGGAGGAGGGCCCGGTGATATCTATCTAGCTGATTCCTCCCTTTCTCAGTATTAGGGTCCCACTGGGGGGGCCTCATCTGGGAGAGATTCTTTCATCCGTTTGTCAGTGTCTACACAGCCTCTAGCCACTTCCTAACCTCTGTTCGCTGGATGATTTTAATACCTTAATCACTTGTAAACCCCTTCTTAAATTTTTTTAACATACATTCTAAAACAATGGTTTAAGGACTACTTCCCATGACTGTGTGCTGTGAATGGAGACACAAGACAAACACAGGGAAACTTTTCCTTCATCCACGTGGCCACGTGGATTAAGTACCTCTTAGAATTAAGTACCTCTTAGCATTAATGCAAAGAATTAAGTACCTCTTAGCATTAATGGTGCATCGGTATAAATTCCTGACCCTAATCAACACCACAGAGAGGAACTGAATTTCCTCAGGTCCCCAAGTGCTGACAGCACTCTAAGCTTTATGAGGCCACCATGGAACCACAGGTTGGGACTCAAACAGACTCCGCAGCTTTCGCCGTGGAGTACGGACTTTCACACTCACACCACAGTCAGTCCGAAATTGACTTCCACCCTTGGGAAGTTCCTGGTCACCCAAGGGGTAATCAAGCCCTTCTTCCACCATGAATGACAGGCCTGGCTTCAGACTGGGTCCCGGGGACACCTACTAATCAGACATCTGATTAGTAAGCTTCCAAAAGGCTTTTCTCTCCTTCACTGAGTCTGCCAGGGTGCAACAGGAATCTGGTCCCGCTTAGGCCCAACATGGATTGGAACCCAGAAATTACCTGGTAGCGCTGTCCCTCTGTCCAGGGTCTGGGCAGGAGGACTCACTGTGAGACCCCATCAGCAGTGGCAACAAAGGGTCAGCACGGCTGACGGCCTTCCCGGCCAGTGCACCAAATGTTATAGCAAAGCCTCCAGGCAGCGAGAAGACTGACAACAGAGCACTCAAAGGTAGCGGGATAGCACTTTATTACAAGCACCGGTGCTGGCTCAGGGTTATCATTACCCAAAGCTGAGCATGATTCAGGGGGTGGGGCCTAGGGGAGCTTCTTTTATACCTTGGGGTTGAGGGTTATCTCCTTGGCTACGTGCTCTTTAGCAGTCAGGTTTGCACAATCACGGTTACAGCTGCAGGGGAGCAGCTGCAGTTATGATGGAAACTCCTGGCAGACTAACTTAGCATTGGCGTCAGGGTAAGGTTTTCTACCATACTACTGAAGTCTTTCTGGGTGGCATAGCAGGACGCTACAAATCCTGAAAATGGCATATTTAACCTGGCTAAGGACTTTAGAAGTGACTCTGGCACAGAGGTTTGTCAAATCGCCAGACGTTTTACAGACCGACCTGGTGAAAGGTGAGGTGTCTCACTGTTCCCCTAGTTAGATGGCCTCACACCGCCAACTATGGAAGGATGGATCAGAAATATGGACTCACCTGGCTGGGTGACAGGACTAAGTCCCATATAGCCTCCGACATCCACTATTCCACAATCCGATTTGTTCTCAGTTAGGAACACCTGAACAATGGAGAGGTATGGACACTAACATTATTAAAGGTCCTGGGACATCCCAGACCTTGAAAATTTCCCATTCCAACCTGACTCTGTCCAAAAATTATACGGGTCTCTTTATTCTGTTTGGCAACCAAAGCTTATAAAGGGTTTCCACCCAAGTGGTCAGGAAAATGTGAATTTGGATATCTGGCTCCCTCTGTCACCAAATACTCCACCCTAAGTGCCAGTAAGATCACAAACTCATGTTCGTTTGTCCACAGGATCTTACCATGTAAGCATGCCTGTTGGGAAATCATGGAAAATACACTTGTGTATCATAACTCCAAGATCTTTTCAGTGTTAGGGGTCATATTCCTAAGCTTGGAGAATATGAATTAAAGAAACTAATCCTAAATGTCTCATGGTGTTGGGACAGAAGTTCAATAACACTATGCAGACTTTGAAAATATTCCAATCAGAAGCTGACAGCTCAGCCTCCACAGCGCTTCAGCATCGACGTACTGTGGACACATGGACTGGTCAGCAAGGAGGAGCCTGTGCAAAACAATGGAGAAAAATGCTGCTTCTACATAAACCAATCAGGAAAAGTAGTTTCCAATTTACATTTAATGGAAGATAAGATGAATATTTTTCACCAGAAAAACAAAGCACATCCATTTCTTTGGTCTGATTTATTCCCAGGAGAGGGAGACTGGTTTAATGGGGTGTGAGGAAATACGCTTTGATTTGTTCCATTCGGTTATTTACTCTCACCCTAATTTTTGCTCTTTTCTCTCTTTTCGGATGTCCTATCCCTCAAATACAAACATGATTCTTCTTTCCACAGACACCAGTCAAGTTACTAATGTGTGAGACTTCTGGGGAAATCCCAGAGGAGGGAATTGAGGGGGCTCAAAACAGAACACCCCAAGATTCTGTGGTGACCTCACTCTGACATGTGGAATACTTGAGCTGAGAAAAAATGGCAACTTCGGAGCAGAAGAAGCTTTGACCTTTCCCTTAACCTTCTTGTCCTCTTAATCACCATCCCTTAAGTCTCTACCCTAAGAGAAATAATCATTGTTCCCTAATTACCAATAAGAATGTGATTTGGGAAAATCTTTTCTCCAAATCTAAGAAATTATCTTTACTCTCAGGATTAAGATAAGACCTGTGGGCCCTGGTGGAGTAGTGGGTTAAGGTTAGATCAATTGCCTCCAAAGGACTCAGGCCAAATACCCCTGGGTTCAGGTCCTGGGCCAGGGGGAACAATCAGTATGAAAAATTAAATGAAATAATATATAAATAAATAAAGTGCTTCTTCCTCCTCTCTCATCCTGCCTGCTTGCCTACTACTGCCTTCATTACTGCCTGTACTTTTCCTTTAAAATAAAAAAGATAAGTCCATCCCCTCTCTATCTCTACCTACTTCTTCCCTTCATGCCAGGCCCTTAACCACATTTTTCAGTGTAAAAGTTAAACCCACTTCCCCAGTTGAAAATGAGAGCTACCCAATCATGGTGGCTTCCCCATGTGCATTATTCAATTGTTATTTTTCCACTGCCAACCTGTTTGATAATGTATGATTACTGTGACCAGCCCAAGAAGAACCTAAAAGGAGAAAAAGGAATTCTTCCCTTTCGGACCCAACAGTTCTGTTTGGCAATCTGTTTTTACTTCCATGGTTAGGCTTTGCTGATGTAAAGGCCTCATGTTGGGGTATCAGGTTTCAGAGTACAAGCATAGGGCATTGATCCAGAAAATTGGTTGGGCACTCATCAGAATTGTTGAAGCTCTAGGCCTGAGAGTTCAGCCTATGGGGTGGATTTGGGTTAGGGAATGCAGAGGTTTCCCCCAGATTCACAGGCTTGAATAATAAAGTACAAGAAGAGAGACCTAAGACTTGTGGGCATAGTCCACAAACAAGCCACAGTCCCAACAAAGGCCATTAGAGAGAAATTGCTGGGACCTGCCAGTGAAACTCCCTTAATCTTCCGAGAACCATCAGTGTCAGCAGGGGACAACAAACAAGCCCTGTGATCCCTGGAGGCAGAAGCTCTAGGATTTACAAAACAGCTGGCAAAGCTGTTTAGCAGTAGCCCCAGATGGGCAAAACCTAATGCTTCAATGAAGCCTCACAAATGATCTTCCTGGCAGGTGTTGGAGAATGAAATGATCTCACTGGGAATCTCTTAGCTGTCTGTTGCAGACTTGGAGCTCTGATTCTGGGTATCCAGGAAACCACAACTGTGAGCAGAGTCTGATAAGTGTGCTCAGCATGCCCTGGTGGAGTAGTGGTTTGGTCAACTGCCTCCAGTCGAAGCACAGTCCATAAACATCCTAAGGACCTAAGTTCATCTCCTAGACTGGAGAGAACAGCCATAGTGAACAACTAAATCTTAAAAAATATAATAAGCTGCTTCTTCCTCCTCTCTCTTCCTGCCTGCCTGCCTACTCTCTTTCATTCCTACATGTCCCTTTCCTTTTTTTAAAAAAAGCATGTACTCAAGAAGGAGGTGATTGTTTACCCCTGGGGCCTTCCTGCAAAGTCAGCCTCCAGGGTTCTCACTGCATAGAAGCAGAGTTTTGGTGCACTAGGAGGAACCTTCTTTCTACCCGAGACTAAGGTATTCACTGAATGAAAATATCAGTTCCCACCAGCTGAAGGGACAAGTCCCTCAGCTCTAGGGACAGTGTCTGCATTACTGATCTCTTCCTAAGGGCCCCAGGGTCTTTGATCTCTGAACAAGACGGTGCCACACTTGGAGAAGTTTCTCCTACTGTTTATGAAAATGTGTCTATTCTTTTGTGCAACTGCTAGTCCCCACTCCTTTTCAAAAGTCATAGTTTTTGAATAGGTGTAATTTGTTTGTTTGTTTTCTTTTTTTGTTTATTTTTTCCTGTGGGGAGGAGTTTAGCTCAAGATCTTAGCAGTGCACCATCATGAAACTGGAGTCCTTGTTGAGTTATATTATCACTTAGGGTTGAAGGAGTAATAAAGAGCTTTACAAACAAGTCAAATTAAAGGAATTCACCACCACTAAAACAGCTGCAATAAATACTAAAGGAAGTTCTAGTAAAGGAAGTTCTAGTAAGTGAAAAGAAATCCCACTTACAAGGAGCAAGACGCCAAAAATACAAAATGGCGGAGTGAGTAAAAATGTGGTCTACTAGAATAAGCTCAGTATTAACTTGCTTTTTATTTTTAAAAGGTTATAATCAAGATGATGAGATATCATCTCACACCTAGAGTAGTAACTATTATTCAAAAGATTGGAAATAAGTATTGGTAAGGACACAGAGAAAAGATTACCTTTATACACAGTTAGTGGAGTGTGAATTGGTGCAATCATGTGGAAAGCAGTATGGAGAGACCCCCCAAAAATTGAAAATAGAAGTTCCACATGATTTCATGGTCTCACTTCTGGGTACTTACCCAAAAAGAGATAAGACACCATTGTGAAGAGATACATGCACCCCCATGTTTATTGCCATGTTATTTACAACAGCCAAGAATTGAACCAAGTTAAATTCCCGTCAATAGATGAGTAAAAAATATTGTGATATATATATACATATACATATATAAATCAAATACTACTTAGCTATTTCAAAAAGAGGAAAATCTGCCATTTAAAAAAATAATGAATGGACCTAGAGGAAATTATGCTTAGTAAAATAAGTCAGAAGAAAAAGGCAAACCTCACATTATTCCACTCACATGCGATATAGAGAGAGACCAAACAAGTGAATGATACCAAATGAAAATAGACATCTAGTTTATAGGACCAAATTAGTGGTTACCAAAAGGAAAGGGGAGGAAGGTAGGTTAATCAGGTAAAAGGAGTCAATACGCGGTGGAGAATAGAATTGGACTGTCTTTGGTAAAGTTAATGTATTATATGCAGATGTTGCTTTACAATGATAAACATCTTAAACCTCCATAGGCTATAATCAATATTCCTTCAATAAAATTCTGAAAAGGAAATAATCCTCTGTCAAAGAGATACATTTTTAGAATGGCGGATTTTGTTCCCCTGCAATAGTTTTTGAGAATTGAGATGTAATTCCTACCATTGTTCCGCTGTGGATAAGGTGTTTTTTCCTCTGGTGACTTTCAGGACTTTGTCTTGAATTTTTGGCAATTTAAAAATCATATGTCTAGTAGGGTTTTGTATTATTTTGCTTTGTTTCGTTTTTGACATTTATGCTGCTTGGAGTTCTCTGGCCTTGCTGGAGCTGTAGTTTGTTATCTGACATCAATCTGATGAGGGAAAGCATAGAAGGAGGTCACCTTGAAAACTATAAAGAAAGTCATGCCCTGGTGGAGTGGTAGTTAGGTCAGTCACCTCCAGAGGAGCACAGTCCACATACATCCCAAGGACCTGACTTCAAATCCTGGGTGCAGGGGGAGCAACCAATAAACAACTAAATAAAAATAAAATGAAGTTCTTATTCCTCTCTTCCTACCAACCTGCCTTTGCTCACCTTCATTTCTGTCTGCATCTTTCCTGTAAAAAAAAAAACAAAAAGAATTATAATGTAAGTTTGCAGATGTATAAGCAGGAAATTAACTGATCAAGCCGAAGTCATGCTAAAAATAAATCATTACTATCCAGGCATGGTGGGGGTCCTTCCTTATTAACCAGGTCCTAAGTCACACCCCCTAAAAATTCCAACCATTAATGCCAGGCATCTGGAAAGGGGGTCCCCCTAGTGGCACAACCCTAGCAATTTCCCAGATAAGGACCAGTTGGGCAGGCAGTGACTTATGGCCATGCCCCTGGTTACACCAATGAAGGGAGGAGTTTCATCCTCCCTCTGTATACCAGGTACCATTTGCCTATACCATCTCTCTTTCCTCTGTAGTTTTCTGAGCCACAGAGAGCTTAGATTCTCTGTACTGCTCTAATAAACTTGCCATGGTGCCGACCATCAGGCATCTCTGTGAATCCTTTCCAGAGGAATTCTGTGCTCCATCAGTGCCGAAGCCCAGGCACATCACGTTTGGGGAAATTCTCGGTCATTTCTGCTTCATATATGTTTTCTATTTCTCTTTCTCTTTCTTGACCATCTGGTATTTCTGCTTCACACATGCTCTACCTTTTGGAGTTGTCTCATAGTCCTTGGATATTCTGCTCTGGTTTTTCCCACCTTGTTCTCTTTCTTTTTCAATTTTTGAGGTTTCTACTGACATATCCTCACACTCAGAGACTCTTTCCTCGACTATGTTCATCCTACTCTTAAGCTATTCTTCATTTCTCTGACAGTGGTTTTCTTAGTGGTCAGCAATAAGAGAGCCTAAGAGTACGATGGAAAACACTCCAAGAGGCCACCTTCAAAATCCGAGGGAATCCCAGAGGTCAAGGTCATTGAACTGCCATTCAAAACCTAGTAGCGATAGATAATAGAATAGGTATACACCTTGGGGGAAAGTAAATTAAGTCTTTGGCTAAGTGGTTCTGACTCACCCTCGACCTGAGCAGCTGCAAAATACCTAGGATTGTCTTAAAGGGACCTTGTATCATTTTTTTTTAAACATGTGTGAGTATAACCAAGCATGAGGAAGGCACCTAAATGATAAAGCTGGAATCTCCCCCAAAACCTGCTGACCAGTCGCCACCCACTTCCTCAACTGAACGCCAAAGAAACTGAGGCAAGAGACAGGGTCAGCTGAGCAAAAAGTTCTGACACAACTTTTGGGAAACCATAGCAACACTATAATATAAGCAATAGGGGGAAACTATATTCACTTGACAGGTAAGTAAGCACAACAAAACTTCAGTCAATCAGTTTAGACTAGAAACATTCTTGCAACATTTCACAAATCGCAACCTCCTCCTTATGCCAAAGTGGTGAAATGCAGTTCTTCATGCAGACACGCTATGACTATCCGTAACTCAGAGAACCTTGTTTTATTTTACGAGGAAGAAATGCCCCTGGATGGAGACCTAACATAATAGTGAAAGTAGTGATATCAAAAGTCATTTAATCTGGTCCAAAAGATGACTGCACATGAGCTGCTGAAAATTTCCAAAAGTGGCCAAAGATTTAAGTGGAATCAGCCATGATAAAAGACTCAGACAAATACTTCACGGTCAGAAAGTGTCCCCCTTTTTCCACCTGTTCCCTAAGCTACCACATGAGTTAATAAAGTGTTGCCTGCTTATTGCTTAATTTGGCAAATGGTCAAGAATCTGGACACATGGTTGAAAGGTTTTTTCTGAGCTCCGCGAGGCAAGAAAGTCAATTAGACAAAAAGTCGAATAGCCAGGGCTTTATTGGGGTTTGCGCACCCGGGCGAGGTTCTCCGGTCCGCAGAACGAGGGCCGGGGAAGTTGCGCCCGAACAAAGGGAACCGCGATCTTTAAGCAAAAGAATTTCGCGGGCTTCATACGTGGCAATTGGGGATTGGTCCTGTGATTCCAGGTGTGGTTTCATCAGCTTCCTTTTTCCCGGGTATGGCCGCCATTTTGTCCTTCTGGGCCAGCCTAACATTCCAACCTCTTTGATAGGATAAAGGGGCGCCATGATCGTTCTGGCTACTTCCCGCTGACAGGTGGGGCGTAGAGGGGAGGGGTCAGAGGTTGGCGTTGTCTGGCCCGGTCTGGACAGGAGAGTAGACTCTGGTCTGGAGCAGCATCTGGTGGAAGGTAACCCGGGAGGCTTCGTGGATCCTGTCCTGGAGGAATCTCAGAAAGCATTAGCAATACACAGATTATCAAAACTGGCCCAAGGATTGGGGCCAAAGTGGTAAAAATCAGGGAGCGCCACCATGGGGTCTCTATTTCTAGAGGGGTATAGCCCTTTTTCAACTTGTAAAAGCTCAGTCTTGTGGTGTTTTATGGTTGGCAAAGGTTACGTCAGCCCATAGCCTCTGACCCAGAGAAAATCATTCTGCCAGTAACCAAATTACAAATCAATGATGCTCTCCAAAATTGCCTGGATCGGCAAGCAGCTGCTGCCAACCATACAGGAATCAAAGATTCACAAGCCCCTGCAGAGAGGCACAGGGCGGGTGCTATTCATGCCCCCAAGGGATTTACATTAACCTGTCTGGTGATGATAAGGAAGGAATGGGAGAACGGGAACCGTCCAGGCTACAGTTAGGTGGAGGGGTCCCTCGGAGGCAAGATGGGTCCCGTCTACCCCCATTACCGAGATCTGGGAAGGAACTAGGGGTCCAGAAAAAACAAAACAAAACAAAACGG
>RJWH01005617.1:0-72239 GCA_004363575.1 Solenodon paradoxus | reverse complement strand
AAATAACATATGCCAAGTGCGGCGCCAGGATTTGACAGACTGAGTCGACCCGGAACCCAGGTGGGGCTCCTCAACATCACCTCCCAGGCTCCTTTTTGGAGCTTCTCTTTCAGTTGGAAGGAGGGGCTTTCAGGAAGAAAACACTGAGAGTATGTCCAGTCGGCACAGCGGTCAGCCAGCACGGTTTCCCCAAGGCTCATGTCCAGTGTCGAGTCCAGAGTCCCTCTTGGTCTGGCCCAGCTGCCCGTGTGGCTGATGGACAGGACCAACCAGGGTTCAGTCATCCAGGGAGAGGAGGGAATTCAGTGGGTGGCTCTCAGGGAAAAGGAGCAGATGGTAACCGGGTGATTACCCAGCTCTGTATAGACAGAGGGACAGACACGGCCCAGCGCACTGCGGCACGAGACCACGTGGGCGATGAGCCTAGGGAAGGGCAGGGCTGAAGCTCAGATGCGGCAGCACTTTGGCTCTGCCACTTACTAGGTTGTGACAGTAACAGTTCATTTCTGGTGCCACTGTGCCCAGAGCTGCTCTAACACCAGTCAAAATGTCACTGCGAGGGTGTCTTTAAGGAGAGAGAAACATTTAAGCCAGAAGACTAAGTAAATGGCCCTCCATAACGTGGGTGAGCCTCCAATCCATCAGGCCATCAGAACATGCCGAGGTCCCCTCACGAGGAAAGACTTTGGCCTCCAGATGATCTTCAGGCTGAGCTGCCACATTGGCTTGTCCCTGGGTCTCCAGTCGCCCAGCCCACCCGAGAGTCTGGGGCTGCCAGCTTCCATGACCACGAGCCAGCTCCTTAAAACAATCCAATGTCTCTGCAGATACTCTACACAAGCATGTGTGTGTGCATATGTGTGCATGTGTGTGTGCATCTATGAATGTGGCTGTGTGCGCAGACTGCACGCACACACATTTACACGCATGTATGAACATGCAACACACACATACACTGGCTCTTGAACAAAGGGGAGCTGAACTACACGGGTCCACTCGCAGGCAGATTCTCTCTCCACGGGTTCCATGTTCATGGATTTAACCAATCTGGATGTTGCTGGCTTCAATCTACACAGACCCCACAGATTCCAAGCAGAGAGGCCAAGTCCTAAAACCAAGGGATGGCTGGAGTGGGGTACAAGCATGCAGCAGGAGTACAGGAAATGGAGGGGTCCTTGCAGAGCTCCCACCGGCCATGCAGCAGCCACCTGCACCAGCATCAGGAAAACAGCATTTCCAGAGGAGGAATCAGATGAGCAAGCTGGGGTCAGAGAGGGGTCAGGATGGGGGCACACGAGACGATGAGACTGCAACACAGCTTCCTGGTGAGCAGCCAAGCAGGGAGGACATGGGCAGAGAGAAGGGCCCCGCTCCAGCGGGAGGTGGAGGCTGGAGAACAGAGGTGAAGTGTGGTCATCAACCCCTGTGCCTGTGCACCCGGAGGGGCCTGGAGGTGGACAGTGCCGGGGACGGGCTTCCATTTCACCTCCCTGGATGCCTTAATGGGTGGAACCTCTTTGGAGAGGCAAGTCCTGAGGCCAAGTCTGAACTCCAGAAGAAAAAGACAACCTCGACTGATTCGAGATGTCTACCGCTGGTCAAGAATAAAAGAGTGTGGGTCTAGCTGTAACCATCCTCTAACTGCATTCATCAGAAAGTGATGTCCTCTAAAGCAGTGGCTTCCAGTGGCCAGGGTCTGGGATTTTTAAAAACTCCCAGTAGTATTGGGTTCTCAATGTGGAGCCAAGATGGAGAAGCACAGTCTAAGGGAAAAAGGATGATAGAGGAGGTTACGAGGAAACCCGTGAGGAAGACACACTCCTGCTCCTGCAGCCCCGGCCAGCATGACAGCACCTGTCTGAAAACAGAGCCCACGGGGCGTGGGGAGCTGAAGTGGGCACGTTAGCTCACCGGGGCCCAATGTGTGCATTTCCTTCCAAAGCTGCATTCTGGGGCACCGCAGCAACTTGGAGCCAGCCAAGAGGAGCACTACCGTGAGGAAGATAAGGGAAGCATGAAGATGGGGGAGAGGACACAACGGGAGAGAGGCGATCAAAGGAGACATCTGGCAGCAGCTGCCTGACAAGACAGTCATGCAGATTGGGGAGGAGCATTCCAGCAGAGGGACAGCTAGTGCAAAGGCCCTGAGGTAGGGAGCGGCAGCACCTGTGAGGGGCAGCCTGAAGGCCACTGTGGCTGGGTGGGGAGAACCACTGGAGAGAGCTGGCAGAAAGGTGACAGATGACACCAAGCTCTGAAGGCCATCACCAAGAAGTCTGGACAAGGTTTTGGAGAGCAGAGTGAGGGGATCTGAGGATGCTCCCTACACTGCCGAGTTCACGCCACTGGAACCAGACACACACATCGCCATCACCACGGGCTAGCTCTCCTTGAAGCGAAGACACTTCTGCCCTGTGCGCACTTGGAGCTAGAACATGAGGCCACCGAGCAGATACATCCCGAGTCTGCAGGGACCCAGCGGAGGGCAGTTACACTTAGACAAGACAGGTTCTAGGAGCCCGCCTCCATACCTGCTGTCTTCAGGGGAACAGGCTCACGGATGTCCTGCGGTCTTTTCTGGGAGCCCAGGAAACAGGCGCGTGAGAGCAGGGGTGCACGCAGGCTGGGATGGGCCTCGCTGAGCCAGCCACGTGCAGGTGGGAACATGACAGCTGAGAGGGAGGGGTTGACGGTTTCCTACTTGTTTGATTTCTTTTGTTTCTTAGAGTAAACTTTTAAAATGACTCCCAAGCCTCGCTCATCTGTCAAGTTCCTCCCACTGCTTCTCCTGCCACCGGCGCCAATCGCCGAGTGCCCCGCAGCACACCGCTTCTCCCCCCTCCTCCCCGTGCCCACGCAGAGTCATTAAAGGAAGACGCCCACAAGAGCTAGCAGCGTCAAAATCCATCACTGGGGGCTGGCCACAGCGGCCAGGACGACGATGACAGTGGGCTGGACCTAGTCAGGGGAGCAGGGCAGAGGAGCCTCCCAACATAGAGCAGACACCGCCTGCTTGGAAAGAGTCGAGAGTAAGAACTCTTCCCAGGAAAGGGGGGAAGGATGGACTCTGCAGAAAGCAGCTAACAGCCCACCACGCTGCACACGAGCTATGGAAGCCCAGGGGAAGCTTGAGGATGGGAAGGGAGGTGAAAAGGGACTGCTCTTACTAACTGGCAGCTCAGGGCTGGCCTGTCACAGGTGTGGCTGGATGCTGAGAGTCCAGGGCACAACCAGAACGCCCGTCCTCTCTGCTCCAGCTCTGCTCCGCCCCGTGTGAGACCTCCTTTCCAGGGCCCGGGTGGAGGCAGACAAGGGCAGGAAGCCCACTTGCCAGGTCCAACAGGCAAGAACAACTCTCCTGAGCACCTCTGGAGGCTCAGACCCAATGGAGTCAGCCAACCGGGCCCCTGACAAGACAGAGGGTGGAGTCCCAGAGACATCGCAGGACGGACACCGAGTAGGCGGCTGGTCGCATGACAGCTGTACTGAGTGGGGCCTGACATCACAGGGGCTACAAATGTCCACGTCACAGGTGGCAAGGGCAGACTCTGCAATGCCACTTTCGGCTGCCCCTGGCAGGATGCTCTCTCCCTTTACAGGGAATGAACTCAGGCAAGTCTTCTAGGAGGGGCCGGGAGAAGCCCGGCAGCCAGCGAGGGGCCGGCCGCAGACTGACCTCCATGATGCCCCCATGGACATCCCCCCACAAGACTGTCACCAATGGTCCACCGGACAGTGGAGCCACCACCAGCCAGCTGTGGTGTCTATCTCCAGTATGCAGAGCAGGCGGACAACAGGAATCACGCACCAGGGCTGGCACCAGTGACCCCAGGGTCGGGGGCAAGGGCTTTCCTCGCTTGGCCAGACAAGCAGTCTCACTGGGCAAGGGCTGGAAGGAGGCTTTCCGGTCCCAAGTATGTCTAGAAATCTAAGGCCTCCGTTCTCCTCTGAGATCCCAAGGTCATCCATCATGGGAGGTTCTGACCCAAAACCTGAGCTTCAAAATATCAAGCTCCCACCACAAGCTACAGAAGACAATGGTGAAGATGGTCCCCATGTTCATCAATGACAAATGTGACGCGTCAACATGACTGAAATCTGTAGTTACTCCCATTCCGGTCACAACAAATTACCACAAACTTAGTAGTTACAACGTATTATCTTAATGTTCAGGAGACCCTACAGGCTGAATCAAGGTGTCAGCAGGGCTGCGTTCTTCTAGAGGCCCCAGGGAAGAACCCATTTCCTCTATCCAGCGTCCAGAAGGTGCCGCACTCCTCCTCGCGGCCCCTGGCTTCCTCCTCAGAGCTCCACAGCGACCTCGCTTCCGCTGCATGTCTCCCTCCGTTCTTCTCCTCCCCCTACAGTGACCACACTAGGGTCCTCTGGATAAGCCAGGATCACCCCCAGTGCAAGGCCTAACTTAATCACATCTGAAAAGTCCCTCTGCATGTAAAGTCGCACGTTCACAGGTCCCAGAATCAGCACATGGACGTTACCGGTGGCCCTTCTGTCCACCACAGCATTTTCAGATCCTAGACTCTGACCCACGTTACCTGCATTGCATCCCTTAACATATAATCCTTGAAACGACAACCCACGAAGCACACACAACTTCAATCTGAATGCTGAACGGTACCAAGGGATCTGAGGCAGGAGAAGCAGTGATGCGACCAGGACTGTCGCTGATGGAGCAGCTGCTGTCAGTCTGCGTTACTCTAGAGCTCTCCGCGCGCGGCTCCACCTCATCCTCCCTGAGCCCTGGGAGGAAGGTGCCATCACAATTCCCATTCTACAGAGGAAGAAACAGAGGCCCCGAGGGGCCACAAGGCCCCGAGGCCCTCGCCGCAGACATCACTCCCCACCAACGTGCACACGTGCAGAAGAGCGCAAAACGCACACTCCTCCAACGTTTCAGCCATAACGGTCTTTTCCATGGGCCCGAGTGACTAGGATGAAGTGACACCCAGCAACGGACACACAGCACACATGAAATGGGCTTCCTTCTGATGGAAGTCTTTCTCCAGATGAGATGGTGAGGCACAGCGGAGGCAGCGTCCACCACTGAAGCCCTCCCGCCAACCCCGCTGCTGGGTCTCCCGCAGGCACGGTCCTGACAGCTCCGCCCCAAGGCCCTCCATCCGGCGGTCCCCACGGAGGCGCTGCCGCCAGCACACACTCAGACTCAC
The DNA here is from genome assembly GCA_004363575.1 of Solenodon paradoxus. NCBI lineage: Eukaryota > Metazoa > Chordata > Mammalia > Eulipotyphla > Solenodontidae > Solenodon > Solenodon paradoxus. The sequence goes on along the minus strand of RJWH01005617.1, from coordinate 67,050 downwards.
TCCCACCTCGTACCTGAATGAGGTCTCGAGTGGGTGGAGCTGTGGACTCTGCCCTCTGCTCCCTGTGGGAGAAATAATTCTGCAGGCCCCACAATCCCTCCCGAGGGGTCCCGGGGCGACACGGGAAGATGGTGTATGAGCGAGTGAGACACAGGGCCCACCTTGGATCATGAAACGACTCCCAAGAAGAGGAGCTCTCTTCTCCTCAGTGAAGAGGAAACTTCACAGGCCCCCACTAAGACATAAGAACTTTAAAATGCAAAGAACCAGGGATTTGGAGGAAAACGAGTTCCTTCCCACCCAGACATGCATACTCAGGCCCACTTCAGTTCCAGGCCCCAATAACGAGCACTTTGGAACAGAGGAAAAGTACTTACGACAGGAACTGAGGCAAGTGAGGACTGGCCTGGGCTTGCTGGGCAGAGGTAAAGGCTAGGCCAACACTACTCATCAGAGCAGGGACTGAATGAAGTGCATGACTACAGCGGCCAGTGAGGGAGAGAGAAAAGATGAAAAGAGGCGAGTCAGGAGACCAGCACGTTCATAACCCACAGGCTGGAATGAATTCAGGGCCTCCGGATCCGCATTACGGACTGGCCATGAATGAAGTGAGACATGTTATTAAGCGTAAATAAATAAACCTGTGGAAGGTGATGAGCCTAAGACCATAAACAATATTGATGCTTCAGAGAAAATCTCATCTTTATATTACTATGCCAGATTCCAGCCCTGCCTCCAGCACATGAAAACCACCACACACTGAGCACCTACCACCTGCCGGGCGCACGCCGGAACACACCCCATGTCTTGATAAATGCCCATGACCACCTCATGTCATGAGCGTCCTGCTCCTCTTACAGATGGAAAAAGAACTTCAGAAGCCCAGCCGTGGGGGCGAGCCTGAATTCAGCTCCAGGACAGTCAACTCGCACGTCCCCTGAGCCGAGTGGCCAGCCCTGTAAAGATGCCCACACTCCAGATGCTCATTCTAGTTGAAAAAACCAACTAGTTAGCTGGATGAAGGCTGTAAGACACTTCAAATTAAGCTTCCTCTCTCAGCAGACCTGAGAAACTTTTTAGGAGATTCACAAGTTACATGTGGTCAAACTGCAGAGAAGACCAATGGCACCACCTCCATGAGTGAGCTGCTGGCCAGGGGGGTCAGTGTTCTGCTTATTTATCTGATTGATAAGATAAATAATTGTAGGCAGAATGCAGTCAGTGCTTACTCTGCAGTAGGCACTGTGCTAGGATGGTTACACGAGGTCAGTGCCATAACTAACCCATTTTACAGATGAGAAAACTGAGTTTCAGAGAGATTCAGACACCTAAGCAGAGCTGGGACTGGAATGTGGTTGGCCTAGTCCAGAGCTTGGCTCTCCACCACTCTGGCCTCTGTCGCTTTGACCTCCAGTCTGATGAGACTCCATCGTATTGCAAGGTTCACCACATGCAAGTGTCTCAAGACTCCAGACATAAAATCCCTAAGCACACAAACTGACACAACTGTGCTAATAATCTAGTACGTAGGTCTTTATTAGTTACGCATTTAGCAGGAACACACACAGGCTCTTCCATCTAATTAACACCCGGAATCCTGGCCAGCCCTGATGAGCCAGGCACCAGGACGAGGAGGAGGATGAAAGGCTGGGCCCCTCCCACAGCTCAGTCCCCCTCACCTTCTGCGGTTTGACCTTCTCTTTTCAGCATCTGGACAGCTCCTACATATTTCTTCAGTTGGACTTTGAGCACCTCGTTTTCTCTGCAGGTACAAGAACGTTGAAAAAAAAAAAAAAACATTTAAAAACTGACCATTTAAACCAAAGGCAGGGGAAGAAGGGGGCTTGTATAAAGAAAAATGCACACAATGCATCTTATACATGTTTTTAGAGATCTTCTCAGGAAGAGACTGTTCCACACTGCAGAACGCATTTGAGAACTGTTCTTTCAAGATAGAAGTAACTGCTGGGTTCCAGCACCCGCAAACTCAGGGTGCTGACATGGAATGTGCTCAGGTTACCTGAATTACCAACCTGTAAGGTGACTATTCTGTGTCAGGAAATCTATAATACGATCTCCATTTAAGATGCATAACTAAATACTGTGTATTCAACCTGGAGAATACACTTAATATTTTTATTAACTGCTCTACATATTGAGCATTTACTCTTTGCCAGGCATCATGTGAACTTCTATATATCATTTCACTTAATCCTTCCAAGGAATTATCATGGCACCCGAGTTATAAATGAGCAAACCGAGGCACAGAGAGAAACAGCTGACCCAGTCCACATCCACCCCATGTAAGACTGATGTGTGGAACACGGAACTGGGGTACAAGACCCACTACTGGTCCCACGCCCCAGGTACCATAGGTCCTCACCCAACAGTGCTGAGAGGCTCTTGGAAACTTAAGACTTCAGGCACAATGACATATAATGAAAGCAGGTTCTCTGATAATAGTGTTTTGTTCAACACTGATGAGGATTAATTTTTTTCTCATCAACATTATAATGAAACAGCAATGAACCACACCTGCTGTGCACTGGTCAAGGAAAGAACATGCAGATGGTGGCCGTGGGGTGGGGAACCCACCATCTGTTGAATAAGTTACCACATGGCTCAGACTTCACACACGTGAGACCTCAATGAACAGGCATGAGAGCATTATTTCACCCATTCTCCATCAAGGGGAAATTTAATTGAGCACCTAAGATGTACAGGACTGCCCTGGAGTATTCTCCCCATCTGATCAGGAGGAATTCCAAGTCACAATAAAGCAACTGCAATATCCAGGTCCAGGTCTCCCTTCAGCCACAGCCTCAAAGACCTTCTCTGTGCCTCGTTAGGGTTCGACATGGCTTCCCACCAGCTACCTGAGATGCGCCGCTGCCATATTTAGTTTCTGCCCCACCCCCAAGTCGTAAGTTTGATTGCCTTTAAACATCCTAGAATATTTCTTCATCACAATGCAAGGAGTTGTAGGATTGGATTTCCTTTATGATTATAAAAATTAAAATGCTCATTGCAAAATACTCAATGAGAACATTTTTTAAAAGAAATGAAAAAATCAGCTGAAAACCCAACACCCTGAAATAACCCCCCCAATACTGTTATATCCATCCTATTCTCCCTCCCCTCCCTCCCCCTAGGCGTACACATGAGCATCAGCGCCCCTAAAGAAATGTTTCATGGATAAAACATCTTTCACACTCCTTTAATATTTTTTGCTAGAAAATCTTTTCCCTTGTTTACTTATTCCCCACAATAACCACTGTTAGAAACCAGCCACAACACCCCACGTCTTCCTCTGAGCGCATCTGTAACCACTGCAGACCCAACACACTCAAGCAGAGCTGCCTTTATACAACCAGATCAGATCATAAATTTTTCTGCAGCTGCATTGTCTCGTTTACAGTGCATCACAGTAAGCGTCTAACTCGTTTATTTGTGGATAGAAATACCGTTCCCTGGTAGGGGTGTGCCGCCATCCACTCAGTGAAACCCCTGAGCCTGCCCGTTGCTGGTCCTGTCGGATTTCCACGCATCTGACACGCCTCAGCCCACGTGGCCCATACTTTGCATTCTGCTTCTCTGCACTGTTTTGGCAGAAAGAACACCAGCATAAATACAAATACGATCATATGCCTAGGTGTCTGAGCACTCTCGATTCCTTCTCAGAAGCTCTAGAGAAAGCAAACTTCAGTGGAGTCCCTTAATTCTCTCCCTCTTCCTGACAACCTGTCCTGGGAGTGTCTATAGGTGTCTGCATCTCTCCATCTGGACACAAACAGCAAACGTCTCACGCCAACAACGAACGGGTCCTGAGAGGATCTGTGGGAGGGACAAAATTCCCTGATGGGTGTGAACCGGACACTCTGTCCCTTGGATGCCCGCAGTCTTGCTGCCCTGCCCTGCCCTGCCCGTGGAGTCCAGTCACAGACCACCTCTCCCTGCTCGTTCGCCCCCACGTCGAGTATGGTTGGTGCCTCCACTGTGTGGGGAGATGTTGCTAAGTCGCATGCTCTCTTAAAACCAGGGAGAGAAGGTCATTTGCAAGCATCTCTATGTGGCACAATTCAACGACAGTGCGTGGCGGGCCAGGTCATCCAGGCAGACTGACCGGCGAGCTGGGCCTCATCTCACCAGATGACGGTGTCCAGCTCTCCACCAGCATGGATGTGGTTCGGGGATCACTGCTCCGTCCCCGAGCACCCTTACAAGTGTGCAGTAAGACAACGTAAAAAGTCTTGCCACATTGAAATGTTTTTAGAAAACAGAACATGCTGTTGGCCCATGGAAATTATTCCTATACTTTGGACCATCAATGTGCAAGCAGCTAACAAGATTTTCCTTTACAGACTACAAAGCCATACAGAATTTATGATTCTTATCCTAACACAGGGGCCTTATGGTTATCGAATACAAATGCCTTTGTACTTGGCACCTCCAGAGACAATGGAATGGATCCATCCAGGGAAGGAATCCAAAAGAGGAAAGGCCCCCCCCCCGCCCCAGGCCGGAGGGTGAGGGCCGAGAAGGCGGAGGCTGCTCCCCATATGCACGGGCAATGCCACCAGGTGCCAGGGTGAGACGGGGAGGGACAGGGAGGGCAGGGAGCCCAAACCTGGGTGGACTCTAGGCACCAGCATCTGCCTCAGAGGGCAGAGGGGGCTTTGCCAGAAAGAACCCAGAACAGAAAAAGCCAAAGAAGAGGGACGTTTCTTAAAAGGAGAAAGCAGACAAAAGAGGAACCAGAAGCAAGTGCCCTTCGTCAGAGAGCTGAGCATGCTACTAATAAAACCAGCACTTGTTAGCCATTCAGAATTATTTGGAAAAGATTTAAGATCATCTAGTAAGCATTTTTATAAATCAAGTTACCATGGAGCATGTTGAGTACAAATTGTTTTTGTAGAAATACAAGGGATGTGGGTCCAGCAGATAGCAAGCGTGTTGCATATGCTCATTCATTTACTCCTCTTAACACATTCATGAGGTCGCTAGTGCTACACCCATTTTACAGGGGCATTCGCAGAGGAGAGACAGACAGGTGACACAGCACAGGTGGAAGTGACCGCCCAGAGGCTGTGCACACTGGGGTCACCAGATTCACCCAATGGCGAGGTGGGAGCGCTTTAACCTTTGACATTTCTTTCTTTTTGTTGTTCAGCTATGCTTCCTTATTTCCTCCAGGTATTTTTAAAAACAAAACACTTTTTCACTGCTGAGTCTAGCAACATGTTTTAACGTAAAGAAAATACTACACGGGATGGTGGCGGCGCTATGGGGCCAGGCCGCCCTCTGTCCTTTCCCACCTCCATGCCATCTCCAGTGGTGAGCAGGGCCATGAGGCTGGGTCCTCTCCGCAGGAGGCACAGATGGCAGCAGGGGGTGGCATCTCCCTGCCCCTTTCATGGGACCTTCATTCTCCCCGAGGCTCTGGTGCATGTGGCTGAGCGGAAGACCTCCCGACCACACCTGACTGTTTGCAGCCAACACAGTGATTCAGTCAAATTCCCAGGCTCCACTGGACAGTCATCTACAAAAGGGGGGGTGAGGGGCGTTGCTGCCACTAAAATGCACCTGGAATAAGATGAGATCTCAAACAAAAGCCAAAACCCGCCCAACGCTAGTTACCATCATCCCTGGTGGTAAAATAGACCGGCTCCAGAGAACTGAGAACACGTGCAGCGGTCTCCTCTCGCCACTCCTGGTCAGCAGTGGAGGCTCTAACTAGTGACAAGGTGTTTTAGGACAGAGCCGGAGGTGAAAAAAATAAAATTAAAGGTCATGCATAAAGGAGAAGGCAGCATCCAGATTAAAAAGAACTAAAACTATCGTTGCAGGCAGACGACATGATTTTTTTTTATTAAGAAAATCCCAAGAATCTCATCAAAAAAACGAATAGAACTAATAAGTGAGTCCTTTCAAGGTCAAATACAGAAATTAATCATATTTCTACATGTTGGTAATGAACAATTACAAGGAAAACTGCAACAAAGAGTCACTCATCACAGTTCCTGAGGATGAAATGCGAAGCGTAAATCTGATAAACCAGGTGCCAGACGTAAATGCTGAAACCCCAGCGCTGAGGCTGCAACAGCCGAGAGCATCTTGGAAACACAGCCAAGTCTGCAGGACTCGCACGCACATGGCAACCTTGTTTTAAAGTCAAGGCGTGTAGCAGAGGCAAAGTGACACACACGGACGAATAGCGCAGAACGAGAGTTCAGAAAAAAATCCGCACAAAAATGAAATAATTATTTAAGAGAGAAAGGAAGAGAAAAGAGGAATAAACAGAAGGAAGGGACAGAAGGAGAATGGGGAGGAAGGAAGCCCTTTTTGTGTCCCACCCCACCCCGCCCCACCCCAGGTGGTGACCTTGGATGCTTGGGCTTTACATGGTCCACACTCCAGCCACCACCCTGGTATCTGAGCCACCAGGACAGACTCAAATCATTTCTGATAAAGTATAAACACAATTCAAGAGAAAGGTTGGTTCTTTCAAGACATGGAAATTGTTATGCAAAAAAATTATCTTCAACTAACTCCTCGTACCTTACACAAATGTTAACTCATTATGGATCACAAATGTAAAACACAAAAACTGTGAACCTTTTAAGAAATGCTTCATGCCTGAAGTTAGGCAGCCTGCTCTATAATACCAGAAGCACGATAGGAGAATAGAAAAAGATGTTAAAATCGATTTTTTCCGATGACATATATTGTCAAGAACACAAAAAGACAAACTACAGCCTGAGATTTACAAATCACAAAGATGATAAAGGACTTGCATATAAAATATATAAAGAACTGTCAAAACGTAACCCAAAAAAAATCCAAAAAAGGCAAAATATTTGTGACATTTGACCAAAGAAGATTTACAGACTGTAAATAAGTACATGAAATGCTGCTGATCATCATCAGTCACCAGGGAGACACAAATGAAAGCCATAGTGAAACACCGCTGCAAACCTATTACAGTGGCTTAAAACTTTGTTTTGACGGCAATATTAAGTGCTGCGGGGAATATGGAGCAAAGGAAACTCTCATTTTACTGGAGGATTGCAAACCAGCTTGACCACTCTGGAAAATAGTGTGACAGTTTGACAAAGTTAAACATACAACAGTCATATGACCCAGCAACTCACTTCTGGGTATCTCTCCCAGAGATATAAAGATGTATTGTTTTCATAAAAATCTGTATCTGAATGTTGACAGCAGCATTTTTCATTATTACCAAAAACTACAAACGACTCACACACCCTCCAACAGGCCAATGAGTAAACAGCGCAGGTGGATCTGGAGAAAGCACTACTCATCGGTTACAGGAATGCATTGCTCAGTGACACGTGCAACAATGTGGAAGAATCCACCTGCTGGAGTGACATCTGTGTCACAGCAGTGTAGGTCATTTCCTGTTTGTCCCCTTTAAGCTACAATGAATAGAACATCTATAACTTGACGAGGTTCCTCAGTTCATCAAAAACATTATATTCAACCAAGCAAAGCCAGTCTCAAGTAACTACACATGGTTTCATGTGAATGACATTCCAGAAAAGGCAAAACCATCAGGGAGAAGACAGGTCAGTGGCAGACAAAGGTGAGGCACAGGGTGGTGGGGTGGGGGTGGGGTGGAAGAGTCAGCCATAACGGGAGGCAGCAGAGAAATTTTGGAGGAGAGGAAAGTGTTTCTATCCTGATTACACTAGCAGGGTGATATTAATCTACATACATGTTAAAACTCACGTAACTGTGCATTTTTAAAGTGAATTTTATAATGACAATCAAAACCAAACTATCAAGTTTAAAAAAAAAAGAAACTTAGAGAGACGACAGGGCCACATTCACCACTGTGCCTCCTAGAAGACAATCCATGAGGCAGATGCAGCTGACCAGGGTCAAGAACATGGCACTCACTGCATGTGACATCATGAGGCCACAGGCACGCCAGTGTGGGTACAAGTAACAGGCCGGTGTCAACACAGTTCTACCTTTTCTTCTCCCTTCGTTTATACTTTTCTATTTGTAACTGTGAGACAACACACAGACAATTCTCACTTGGCCATTTTACGTGACCAGCTCAGGGCGACATGAAGCACATTCACTCTGGGACCCAGCACCACCCTCCAGCTCCAGAATTTTTTGTGTCTTGCAAAACTGAAACCCTGAACCCAGTAAGGAACATCTCCCCTTTCCCTCGCCCCACAGCCTCTGACAACCGCCACCTACTTTGTCTCTTTTGCGCTGAAGAATGATGATTAGGCCACTGTCAGTGGAAACACGGGACAGCCTGGGGGGAAGGGAGCTGTCCCCTCTGTTTGGAAAGGTGGCTCCAGAGACCGGTGAGCCATAAACCAGGATCATTCCGGGCATCTCCTCAGAACCAGCTCGCACTGCGGTCTGCCTGGCTTCTACAGACAGACAGACAGACAGACAGTCAGCCAGCCACAGCTGCAGCCCTCCCAGCAGCTCAGAGCACTGGGAGTTGATGAATTTGATGAAGAAAGAGGTTTTCTTCCTGAGAGCCTGGTTTCACTTCAGAGCCAAGTACCAGTTTATGTTCAGGCAACTATTTTATTACCTTTTAATTCTCAGGATCTGACTGCTCACATCCAGAGCATAAGACGCCTTAAAATAGAACGAAGCAGGACACAACTATAGCCAGACCAGCAGATTTAACCTCCACTAAACCCTGATTGTGTCGACCACAACGTCCCAGCCCCCTCTTCCTAGCCACAGGGGGTGCAGTGTTTGCTACAAAAAGCTATCAGTCCATTCTCATTCACTCAGCAGTTGTTGCCTGAGTGCCAGCCAGTGACCTGGGTGCTGGGATTAAATATAAACAAAAGGACATTTGTGACTGCATCCCACTGAGTGCGCACAGGGTAGAGGAGGAGAAAGATTCTACTCCGCCCCTTCAGCCAACAAAGTGGGCATCTCATCAGCCCACGTCCCAGGAGGTAACTCTCCTGTGCGTTCTTGATTTACCTTCTGAATGCAAACACTTAAAAACACACCAAAAATCACACTGAACAGGATGGTGCGCCTCAATGAGCCCCACCTGCTCTCCAGCTCGCGCATCCTAGGCTGAAAAGACCCCGGGCTTATTTTGAAGTCAATCTCAGACAGGGGACAGTATTCATGAGAGTATTCAGTATTCATCTCTACATGGCAGAGTCCTTACATAACCCTAATCCCAAACCCACATCACAACTGAAAAATTAGCCAAATATCCAGAAAAATGTTCCCAATCGTCTCAGCAATTATTTCTGCGGTTTGTTCAAATCCATATAGGGACTTAGGCTGTGGTGATCTTTACTGTCAAACACAGTATCTTTATACACATAAAGCCAGAAGAGGAGACAAGGGGTCTGGCTGGAGGGTTCATAGGTCTGGGTTCAAAGAGCAGCCTACTCGCCTGGCTGTGGGCCATGGATCCTCAGTCCCAGGAGGAGAGGAGAGGAGCTTGGCAGGGTGGAGAGGTTGAGAGACAATGAGTGTAAAGACATCAGTCAGTGCCCTTAGTCTGGGGTGCTCATTAATAATTCCCCTTGTCCTCTAGGAATATGCACTAGATTCAAATCATACGCTTGCTCCTGACAGGACTCTGCTTTAAACAGTTTGCTTCCCAGGATGCACAGACTGCGTAAGGTCTTAACCAGCACGTGCTAATACAGCTCCGCACAGGTGGATGTCTCACATCACCATAGTTCTATGGAGGCCTTTTCTCCTCCACTTTGGGTCTAGGAACTACAGAGATAAGAACTACAGAGAAGGAAAAATTCACAAAACAATCCCATTTACAATTGCATCAAAAGAAATACAATAGGAATAAATTTAACGAGGACAGTAAAAATACTTGTACACCGAAAACAATAGAAGACATGGATGAAAGGAACTGAAGAGCAGACAAAAAAATGGAAAGATAATCTGTGATAAATTGGAAGAACATTGCGGAAATGTCTACGCTACCCAAAGCAATCTACGAATTCAATACAGTCTGAAACAAAATTCCAGTGGCTTTTTCTACAGAAGTAGAACAAACAATACTACAACGACTATGAGACCACAAAGACCCCAAACAGCCAACACAGTCTTGAGAACAAACAAAGTTGGAGGCATCATACTCCCTGATTTCAATTCTGTTACAAAGCTATAGTCATCAATACAGTATATATTGGCATACAAACAAACACACAGATCAATCAACAGAACAGAGAGCCTAAAATAAACCCACACATTTTATGGCAAAGGAAACAAGAATACACAATGGGGAAAGGCTGGTCTTTTCAGTAATCCGTTTTGGACAGTCATGTGCAAAAGGATGAAACTAGAGGACAAATAACACTCAACTCCCCCATCTGTCAAAGTCAAAGTCTAGTTATTCTAATTATTGCAGATCTAAGTGAAATATGCATCTTTGCAGCTTAGCTAACTCACATAAATAATGAAGACTAAGAACCTCCTCAGATTATGGCAGAAAGTACAAAAATTATTCAACAAACACGATCCTGAGTCTGTGTACCAGGTATTTTTGGAGGGAAACTGGAAAGGCGAGGCTTCTCCCCCAAGAAGTGACTGTCACTAAGTAGAGGAGCTTATTAAAGTAATCAATGGTTGCCTTTCAGGCAACACTGAGTGCGAGGAAAAGCTAAAGTAAAGCAATCTCACCTATAAAACAGCTAACGCCCAGAATGCGGACTCCACCAAATGCTGGTGAGGCTGTGGAGCACCGGGAGCTCTCGTTCTAGGCTGGTGGGAATGCAAGATGGCACAGCCACTCTGGAGACGGTTTGTTGACTTCCTACAAAACTAAACACACTCTTAACAGACGATCCAGCAATCACGTTCCTTGGTATTTACTCAAAGGAGCTGAAAACTTATGTCCACACAAAAGCTCGCACACAATATTAATAGCAGTTTATTCATGGTTGTCAAACTTAGGCACAAGCAAAGTGTCTTTCAAAAGGTGAAAGGATAAACTGTGCTACGTCCAGTCAGTGCAAATTAGCCAGTGGTGGAGACGGAGCTACAAAGCCATGAGTACATGGAAGAAATTGAAATGCATGTTGCTAAGAGAAAGAAGTCAATTTAGAAGACTACGAGTTTGTGAATCCAAGAGTAGGGCATTCTGGGAAAAGCAGAACTCGGGAGCATGAACAGATCAGGGCTGGGAGAGAGACACGAAGAGACGGGGCACAGGCGACCTTCGGCGCAATGAGACTCGTGTGCCACGGCAATGTGGCTACGTCACTGGACCTTTGTCCAAACCTATAGGACACGCTACAGGAAGAGTCAACCCTGATGGAAACAAAAGGCCTCAGTGAATAAAAGTATATCCCTGGTGGCTCATCGTCGTAACAAAGGTGCCACACACACAAGATGCTAATAATGGAAATGGGGGGTTTGTGGGAACTGTGCCTTTGCTGTTCATGGTCCATAACCTAAAACACCCTAAGAAAGACGGTTAATTTAACAATAATAAGGCAAGGAAAGGGATGGAGGGGTATCTGGGACAGGAGTGTCTGAGTGGCCCTTTGCCAGATGACAAAGAGGAAGCGTGGGAGGGTGAAGCAGTGCCCCTAAGAACCTGGGGCAGGTGTCCCCAGTCTTGTCACTGTGCAGCCTCAGAGTGCGGGGGTGGGGCTGAGACTCAGCACATCTAATGGTTCCCCCTAGGGACACACTCAGTGCCAAGTTCTGGGCAGAGAGAAGCCCCAGGGAAAAGCCCCCAGTGCCTGCCTGCCCACCAGGAACATGATTTGCCCTGGGCACCAATGAGCAGTGGGTTGCAGGGAAAGGACGGACTAGGTGAGAAAAAAAGAGCGGGCTGGGGGGCATAGGAGAGCTGTGCAGACCATACAGAAGCTATGCGACCACTCAGGACTGCGACACAGGGGTGGAGGCAGGCGGAGGAAGGCAGTGTTCAGAGTCATCTGTGTGATTCCAAAGGGCCTGGCCGACTCCCACCCCAGCCCCAAACTCACCTACAGGCCACCCTGCAGTTTTCACGTGTCAGGAGAGGAAGTCAATTACGGACGAGGTGGCACATAGCTCGCTGGCGCCACCATAATTAACGTTTGCCGGTCAGAGCCACTGTGCCTGCCCCGTGAGCAGAGAAAATGCCAGCAACTGCACACAGCACTACTCAGGAAGATCACGAAAAGAAAAGCAGGGACCTAGAAAGCACACTGGGGAGTTCACAGGCATCAAGCATCTGAGTAAGACACACCTCCAGGCACCCCACGCCTAGGAGGGCAGCCTCAGAGCAACTGGCTGGCAGTTGCCAGGCCTGACACTGGCATGCGGCTCTGCAACCAAGGACGGGCCCAAGGCAGTCACTAACAACAGGCACAGGGAGGTACGCAAGGCCTGCTTGCAGTGTGGACTGCCACTGCAAAGCAAAGCACAAAGAGGAAAAGCCATCTTCCCTGAACTGTGTCCCCCTATTCGTCTCCTCGAACCTGAGCACAGCCTCCCCTCACACGTGTTTTTGAGGGCATCACCCTGCAACAAGCAGTCTGCACTCCTGCACCTCCCTTAAGTGTTCTATGCAGAGGCTGATTTAAAGCAATGTAATGTTACAAAGCAACGCTCCTTCAATAAGATCTGAAAACAAGGCTGCTTCAGTCTTCACCCCATCCTGAATCACTTTCACCAGGACGAGGCTACTAGAAGCCAGCACATGTCCAGCACCAACAAGGAGAGGAAAACGGGGCGGGGCAGCCAGCTTTTTAGATACCTACAAATTTAATTACCTCCAGAGGAGACTCGATCACCAGCAAACGACGCACACGGAAGGTGGCAGTGCTGGGATCCAAAGCCAGGCGCGGAGCCCGGAGTCGACTCTACGGTCTCGGCAACGCGACGAAACCAGCCAGCTTCCGGGCAAGGGGTGCGAGAGGGAAGTAAAGGACGCCTCTGAGACCACCCCAGGCTTTCTCCTAGACCGCTGCCCTCCACACAGAGCGCTCTTCACGCTGGACTGCCCGTCTTCCAGCGGCAGCTGCCAGGGCTCCACAGTGGCTCGGACGACCAGTTAACATAGACACACCCGCACTGGGACTGCCAATCCGCTCCTCACCGTCTCGTACCAGCCAGCCTCGTCTGGCACCTGGCCCTTGTCTGATCAGCCCCATCTGCAGCCCAGTCTGCCCAATCCCTGGTGGATACTGACCAGCTCTGCAAGTCTCCTCAAGGGCCGACTTTCTCTGAAGCCCTTTCTGTGAACTCCCCTCCACCATCCTGGTTTGTGACCAAGCCCATTCTGGCCCCCTGGCCCCATCAGACAAGCTTCTCGCCCAGCCAGTCTAACAGCTGAATGAATATCCTGGCTTGTGCTCATCTCCCCCGTCAGACTGAGAGCTTCAGGAGTATGCCCTCCTCTTCCTGGTCTAGTTTTCATCCTTCAACAGCATAGTCTTACACTGTCCTCCCTGGTCAGAGAGGAAACAGGCTCAGCAGGGCTGGTGACAGATCAAGGTCACCGGGAAAGAACTGGGATAGGTATCGGACACCTCCGAAGCCTATACCCCTGAGCACTGGTTCTTCTGCACGGGGTCAGGGCAGGAGGGACACGACAGGGCAACCAACCGAGGGAGCTCATCCAGAAAGCGGCGCTGCCAGCACTGTCTTTTGTCCTGGCCGGCTCCGTGCAAAGCCGCTGGAGATCACTCACGTGGACTGGTCAGGGGAGGAAAGCAAATGACTAATACATTACAGACACCGGGAGCCGGACGTCTTGCTCTGAGAAGGGAGTAACACATGTAAAACAAGAACACCACAGTCAGGGCGCTGGAATTCAAGCATCAGTGTAAGCTCAGGGGGGTTTTCACCACAACAGACCAGCTCATCAGGGTTCCCACCAGAAAAAATCTGGGCCCATTTAAACATCGAAATAGTAAATAGCAGTAGATTAAGAACTAGAATAAAACACAAATCTATGAATCTATAAATGAATAAATGGAAAGCTTAATACATGAGACATTTACATAAGCACCAAATACCTCCCGACGAAACACTTATTACTGCAAAAGAGAGAGGACTGACTTTACAGGGAGAAGGCCAACAGATATGGCCTTCATTGCATGATCATTGCCCGTTAACATGATCCATATGAAGCCAGCTCACACCAGCGGCACCTGCTCTGTCACTGAGAACACACACTGCCTGTGTGATATTCCCACCAAAGTCACAGAAGGGGAACCCAATTGTACAGAAATAGCAAACAAACTAAACTGAGCAACAGTCTATAAAATAAACTGTCTTAGGCTCTCCAAAAATGCACAAGGTCACAAAAGTCAAGAAAAGAGAAACTGTTCCAAACTGAAGGAACAAGTCATTTGGGACTCAAAGACTTTGCAGAAAGGGCATTCGGGGACCGTCGGTGAAAGGTGAGCGTGAGTGAGGGCAAGATGTGGAAATGTTCCCACGTGACTGTCGTGTGCAATTGTGAAGAATGTTTTACCTGCAGGAAACATGCGCTACAATATTCAGGGCAAAGGGAATAAAAAGTAAAAAGCAGATTCCCAGGCCCTGCTGCAGAACTCAGGAAGACACTCCAGGCTGAGCCCAGAGTCTGCTGAGAACCTCCGAGACATGATTGGGCCGCACTGCAACCCAAGAACCATTCACCGCGGCCCTGTGCCCTCCTGCCGCACCTGATGGAAAGGGACCCAGACACGACAATAACCTCCTAACCCTGCTGGGGATAGGGTGGCCTCTTCCCACACACAAGCAATCTGACTACGTCTTTCCTTTCCACAGGTTTCTCTCGTGAGACAGGGCAGGGGCTGCCGGGGACTCGAGTTCTAGGGAGTCTGCCCATCTCCTGCACTGTCCTCTGCCCTGATGTGTGTGGCGCCTCCTCTGCCAGTTGGAGGAAGGGGAAGCTGTGAAAAGCGTTTGATTTAGCGCCCACTCTCCTGTTCCATCATTTATTTCTTTTACAAACCCCACCTCATTAGCCACCTGGTAAATTCCACTCCAAATGGCACGCTGGCCCCACATCCCATACCCAGAGCCAGGCAAACAGCCCAAACAACTCTAGCAGCTCATGAAGGTAATTAATTGCAGATGACACACACCTAGAACATCCTGAGCATGATGGGGAAATCACAGGGTTCCAGACTTAACAGCCGGAATCATACTTGCCTGTCACTTCACTCACTCAAAACTCGTTCAAGTTCCTTCTTGGGGCGTTTATATAGCAAGAAGGCAGCTGAAGTGAAAGTTCATGCCATCAAAAGTATTTGCTTTGAGATCGGACAGGCCTAATGTAAACGCTGGCTCTGCTCCTGTGTGACCTCGGGCAAGTCATATCGCCTTTCTGGGCCCTGGTTTTCTCACCTGTAAAACGTGATGAAATAAAGTACCGAATTCAGAAAGCACAGGGAGAACAAGGACGAGCGTGGCAACTCACGCACACACGTAACACAAATCTACGAAGCGCCTGACGTGGAGTAAGGACTAAAGCGTTGTGATTTTAGTATTACTATTAACATTATTCAGAAATGGTGAAGCAGGGCTCCACTGCCATTGTATTCCAACCCGAAGAGTCTGCTTTCTCCTGGGAAACAACGGAAGACATGAGTGCTGCTCCAAGCTCCCTGGCAGCATTTCCCAGTCCCGTCAATGAATCCTCGCCCCCCGGCGAGCCCGAGAGGACAAGATGCATCACACCAAGTCAACATTCTCAGAAAAAGGGCTCTCTGCTTCCCAGGCTGGTTTAGGCCCTCTGGGGAAGTAGCCTCCCCCAGAACAGGGCTCCCAGGAGAGACAGTTTGGGACACCCTGAGGTCCTCCATGGGACAGCCTGCCTTTGGGAACAGCGAACAGAGCCGCGTCACTGCAGGGAAAAAGACTGGATACCCACGTAAACCAACGGAGCGAAGAAGAGGCCAGAGGAGTGAGGCTCACAGCAGTGCTTCCCAAGGGCCCCAGAAGGATGCATACACCGCATGGGCAGAGCACAGAAAACACTGAACTGCAAGCCCTCCTGGAAGATTCCAAGTCAGGGACCTGCAAGACCAGGCGGGGACCACACAGGATGCCTGGGAGGGGGCTGCGGGTTCATCAGACAATGCAAGGAGTGCAGCGCATCTGAGGGGGACTCAGCTCTCAACACCAAGCACACAGGGCACGGGGTGAGGGGTCAGCCCAGCACTGCCAGGGACCCCAAGACCCCCGGGGCACCTGGAAACCAGGTTTTCTCCATGAAGTATCATGGGCTTTTACACAAGTCACCATGTTAAAAAAAAATCTCACAAACCAAATAGCACGGCTGTGAGCCTCTCTGTATGGCTTTTGCCAGCAGCCTCACAACAGAGGTCTAATTTGCTCGCTGGCGTCATTTCATTAGTCCATGAGGAAATGGGTTAAAATCCTTGCAATCCTGTCAAAAATGCATAACCTAAATCTAATCACAAGAAAATAGCTGACAAACCCGAATGGAGGGACCGCCTATGAACAAATGGGCCAGAAAAAGAATGCAAAAAAGCCAAGGTCAAAAACAAAGCCGCCAAAGAAGTGATCAAGATTGAGGCGGGTCAAAGGTACAGACAGGTCAATGCAATGTCCGACCCTGGGACTGGATCCTGGAGTCAGGCAAAGACAATGGCCATCAAAGGTTCAGCTGGCTCAGGTGGTAAAAGATGAATGTGGACAGCACTTGATCTAATACCGCATCGATGTCACGCTTCCTGAATTTTAACATCACACTACAGTTCCTCCGTAAGAAAGTGCCCTCCTTCTTAGGGTCACGGGTGCTTTCAGGTAGAAGGTCATAATAACTACAGGTAACTGACATGGCTCAGAAAAATGGTTTATATGGGTAAGTACAGATATACTGCCATATTTGAGATAGATCAGACAATAAATGTGGCTAACAGGTACATGGGAGTTCTTTTACTATTCTTAAAAATCTTCGAGAAACATAAGGCTATTAATTTTTTTAAGAGGAAGGAAGCAGGCAGGAATAAAGGCAGGCAGGCAGAGAGAAGGTGAAGCAGCACGTACTTAATTATTCAGTTGTCCATCTTGGATGTTCCCGCAGTCCTGGGTTACAATCTGGGTCCTTGGACTGTGCATGGACTGTGCCGGCCAGTGCTGAACTGAGCCACTGAGCCACCAGGGCCTGTGGGAGGGGGGGTGCGGTTGAAGACATCTACCCACCTCCTTCGTGGCGTGCTGGGGGGTCACCAAGACAACTAGCGAGCACACTGGGCAGTGCTTCGGGACAAGGGGCTGAGCTCGCTGTTGTCCTGCCAACTGCCTATGAGGAAAGGAGAGCAAAGAACAGGCCCCTTTCTTTCAACAAGGTGCTGTCTGGCGTCCCACTCTGGCAGCGCTGTGGTTACTGGCAGTACATGGAGACAGCACCCCGCATCTGAATACCAAGAACACTCAATTTGGCTCGGGAACAAGTCACAATAGATTCATCAAATCCCAGCCTCTTGAGACCACAGGCAGGAATCATGAATTTGAACGAAGCAAAAACAAAAACTCCCATAGCAGAGGCCAAGCAGCAGCGATCAAAGACGTCAAAGGTGACTGCAGTGTGGAGGGCAGGACCCCACACCCAGCTCCAGCACTGCTGGCAGGAGACATGCTTTGTTGACCTCACAGGTGTGAATGTGTGTGAGAGAGAGATGCAGTTTTATAATCAGATGAAAATCATTAAAAATCAAGACACTTTCCTCAAGATCTAGGTTCCCAACTTCTCCTGAAGAAGTCAAATATGTGACCACGTGCCGCACGCTCTCAAGGCCACTGCATCTGCCCCCGCTGCCAGGTACCAGCTCACTTACACACAAACGAAGAGGGCGCTCTGGACGGTTAGAAAGAGCTGCCCCAGGCCCACCTCCCTTTAAAAGTTCACTTTCCTGACTACACATAAAGAAGATGGGCAAAGAAATATCCAGACCAAATTCACCTCAAAGTTAGAAGACAAGAGAGTAAGAAGCAGGAAATATCTCCAGACAACGCAGGTAAGCCTGAAATAGCCATGTAACTGTAACCTTCTATTTCCAACCACGCTAAAAGACGGGGAAGAAAAGAGAGAAAAACAATATGCACCAGATTCAGAAAAACTCAATGCGGTGACAGAACTCAGGAAATTAAAGAAAAAATTTCAGAAATAAAAACCAACCTAGGAGATGAAAAAGTCTGGTTTAAAAAAAAGGAAAAAGGAAATGAAAGGGATGAAAAAGATTGGCAAGAAAATGACAAGTATTGATGGCAGACAAATATGGTCCAACACACAGAAAACAGAAGCGCCTGGAAATCAAAGGGAAAAAAAACGGATCCTAAAAACTATGATTTAAAAAGTATCATTGGACTAGAGAGACTTGAAATGACACCTGCAGAAGCGCAGCACGTGCCTGGAGCCCTATTTCTCAAAGACAAAAACCAAGACGCACGCTAGTCCAATCACTGAGCTTCGGAAAAGAAGTCCTTTGGGCAAATGACTTCTAAGGGAAAGAAAATTGGTTTTTCAGCCAAGTCGGATGGCCAGGCTTCAGGAGACTGTAGTAACTAACATCTGAGATACTCAAGAAAATGTGACCTGAGGATTTTAGAGTCATCAAACTGATAAAGAGTAAAGAGCGTAAGCTAGTAGCAACCTGTAAGAACTCTGAGAAAACTGTTCCCATAGGTCCTCCTGGCAGAATCTCAAGAGAAAAAGCTTGAGAGTCAAAATGCAAGAGAGCCACGGAGAGAGGCAGTGGGCAGCATTAGATCTAAACTTACATTCAACTTAAAGCGAGGAGCAGCCTGGTGGACTAAGAGTTGGGTGCTGTCCACACACATCCCAAGGTCCTGGGTTCATGTCCTGGGGCCGGGGACCAACCAGGATGCACAACTAAATCAAATAAAGTGCTTCTGCTTCTTCCGGTCTTAAAAATAAAATAAACTTCAAGCTAACATCAACAAGGACCGAAAGGAAAAAGTAAAGTATGTATACTCAGGTAAGGTCAATATAGAACAAAGGTTCAAGAATGGAGGACATGGGGGAAACATGCAGATAAAATTTCCTCTCTTCTCAGCAGGTGTATTGTGGCAGGAGTGCTGGTATAGTGACTCTGAGACTTGACAGGTATCTATACAGAGGGATATGGTCACAAACATTTTTAAGATAAAAATCCTCATTGTTCATACTGTTATTTCCAATTAAAATTCAATATTGCAGAGATTTCACTTACCCTCTTGCATATGACATCTGTGAATCCTTTCTTCTCCTAACATAAAGAATGGCAGCGATGACTGGGTAACACCAGTGACAATTGACGATCTACGCAGCAGTCTCAGGAAAGCGGCGCTGCTGGAGCAGAGGCCTGGGCCTCCACCTGCCAGCACGCCCATCCAGGTTACACGTGCATACAACACACGACTGTACGAAGAAAACAAATGCTGTGCAAGCTGAACTGAACGTTACAAACTGACGGCTCAGATGTACCTCAGGACCCGCAAGGACCAGCTCCTGCGCAGAGTATACAAGGCAGAAGGAGAAGAGGTTCTAGGACATCTCTGGTGAGTCAGATGACTCTCCAAAACAAAAAGGCAAAAGGTCTGTTAAACCAGCTTCCTGACTGTTCAGAGTTCCACACTGTCTGCAAGGCCACGGGCCACTGTCTTCAGGAGCCGTGTGTGGACTTAAAGGAAATGCAAACCAGGGTGCATGTGAACTAAGACCTGACGGGGGTCTCCTCTCTTGGACGAGCCTCGGCCCACTGCAATGACAGATCACACTGGCCCCTTCCAGCAATACAATGACCCACAGCTGATGGCAAAGGGAGGAGAGCATGATCAGAAGAGATCAGAGGAGCCACCGGCCACTGCAGCCATGTTCTGTAACCGGATGCCCATTCGGAAAGCTCCCCTCTCCCCTCACCCTCCTGAGCTAGCAGATTCTTGTAACCACCAGCCTGATGCTGCTGCCCGGGGTCCCTCCCGGCACCCAGCCAGCAGAGCAGGGGACTAGAGAGCAGTGTGAGGAGTGGCGCAGGGACAACGACGTCTAAGACACTTACTGCACAGCTGCCAGCAGCTTAAGAGTTAGATGAGAGAGGCTGACCCGATACTCCAGACCCTAACGCAGCGTCCTCCGAAGACAGTGTGGACCTGATGAAGGCGTCTCTCAACATCGCTGGGCCCCACGCTAAAACGAGCACCTCGTCCTGCACACCGACCTCAGCAAGTGCTGACTGAACACCGCACAGGAAGTCCCTTGCAATAGTGCGACCATTCATTTTTAAAAATCAAGAAAAGAAAATAACTGAGCTACAGCTGAGCTGCAATTTCTGAATTGCATTCTTTAGGTGCATATATTACAGTGTATATGAACTGTATCTCAATAAAACTTTTACAGAATAAAAACAACTGAGGTACTGTGACTAGCCGTGGGCGTGAGAGAACATGACCCACCGGTCTTCCTCTGCAGGGGACGGCACTTCTTTCATTAAGACCCTACGCAACAAGACAGTCACGAGAGACCTAGTCACAGCTGGACTAAAACCAAGTCACAGAATCGCAGAATTCAATCACATCCACGGCACAGCCCAACTCCGCTCCCACCCCCATATTCCAGCTGAGTAAACCGAGGCAGTGACTAGGACAGTAACCAGCCAATGGCCACACCCAACAGAGGGCAAAATGGAAATGACACCCTGGCAGCCTGACCCCAGACAGTGTATTTCCTGCACACCAGTCCCTTGGTCCTAAGTCCTCGTGAGAAGCCTGCCACCAGCACTGCCAAGTGTGAGCCGCTGGAAACAGACGAGGGCCCATAGGACACGGAGCATCAGCACCGGATTAATTCACACTGACACCAGGTGGGGTCAATCAACCCTTTTCGCAGTTTACAATGAAGCAACTCACATACACGTGACACAATTTCTGGGACACACTTTACACATGATTGACAGGAAAAGACACGGAGGCACAGAACGGTTAACCAGCGTGCCCCAAAACTCACAGAGTGCCAGCTGTGGCCCCAGACCAAACCTGAGCCTGTCAAACTGGGAAGAGACACCGCGTACCGGTGTGCTGGTCTCCCGGGGTGGCCGTAACCCAGCCCCGCAGGCCGGGTGCCCCAGCCACAGAAACTTGCTTCTCTGAGCTCTGGACTCGGGAGTCACAGGTGTGGCTTCTCCTGAGGACTCTCTGCTGGCTGCCCCTCACGTGGCCTCACGGTGCGCTGTCCCTGGGGCCGCCGCCTCCTCTAAGAAGGCGCTTCCTTTGGAGTCAGGCCGCACCCTCAGGACCTCAAGGGACCGCAGTGAGCGCCTCAAGGGCCCTGAGTCCAAACACTGTCACGTGGAGGAGGGCGAGGTCTCAACACAGGGGTCTGAGAAGGACATAATTAAGTCCACAATAAAACCCGTTTTGGACAGGGGCCAAGAGTGGGTGAGTAAATGCAGTCCACTCACAGATGAGTAACAATTTAGATAATCCCTGAGCATCAACCTAAAAATAGAATAATCTCCAAAGAATTATTCCCAAGAAAATCTCCCTTTAGAAGTTACTTAAGCTGTAAACGAAATATAATTAACGTTTTTGGTTAGGCCTCTCAGGAGAGGACACAAAGCTACTACTAACCCTACCATCTCCGGGACAAAAGAATTGAGTTTTAAAAATATTAGCAGTACTTTCAATTTACAGAACAATTCTCCCTGCTCAAAATCCAAAGAGCAGAACCACCAAACAAAACCTCCAACATGCCGCTTACTAGTAGAGGAGGCAGAACGTGGCAGCTTTCAAACAAGCTACCCCGACAGAATCCATTTTCATGTCATTTGGTAATTTCCTAATCCTTTTATTACTCGTTATTTACAAGCAGCAACAGTGTGGCTTCCTGGGAAACAAGCCTGTTCCTCTGGTTTCTAAGTGAGCTTTGCGCATTCTTTGGGGCTGGCTGGGGCGCTGCCTTATGGTAGTAGGTGAATGCCACACAAGGGGCCGACTGCCACCAAGTCCCCGAGCAGAGTGGGTGGGAGTCCCGCGGTAACCCTCTCCCCCATCTGCCCAGAGCTAACCCTGCAGCAACCATGGGACTCGCCCTTTCCTCTGAGCAGAGGAGCAGAGATCAAGGCTGAAATCTCCAATGGCTGACCTTGCCAAGAGGGGCCTTCCTCTTGCCCTTACTCTCAGGGTCAGAGGGGTCACAGGCTGACTGGGTCACTTGCTCCCTTGATGGTGTCACACACGCCCCGACATGGTTACCAGTAGCTCGGGGGCACGAGCAGCCAGCTGCCACCTCCAGGAGCCACTGTAGTGGCGTGGCACAGAGGTCGGGGGCAGCGGGAGCCTGGCCTCCTGCCCTCTGGGGCTGAAACGGGCACTAGTGGGCCTGCCAGTCTGATACAGGCCTCGAGTTCATCGAGTTGCTTTGGCTGACCCATCAAGCCGCAGCGGGGAGGCGGGCAGAACAGCACGCTAAGTCGTGACAGAAGCATCCCTGCCAGCATCTCAGAAGCTGAGGGGAAGCCCTCCCTTCTCCAAAGGCTCAGTAGCCTCCAGCAGGGGTTCGGCTGTTGGCTGGCAGATGAGCATCTCTTGACACGCATGCAGACAGCGCTTTGTGTCTGGATGGGAAAGGACTAGTATTCGCAGCCAGCAGGCCCAGATGCAAGACCCAACTCACACCCAGACACTTATCAGCAACGTGAAAGGTCAGCAAACTGTGGCCCAGAGGCCAAACCCTGCTGCCACCTGCTTTTGTAAACAAAAGTTTTATTGAAACACAGCCACAACTTTTTGTTGACAGATCACCTCTATGACAACAGAGCTGAGGAGCTGCAACAGAGACTGGATGGGCCACAGAAAGTCTGCTGACCCTGTGCTATGTGGCACCGCACTGAGGTGCTTTATGTCTTTAACCTCAGGGCCCGGGCTCTGCATGATCACCTGTCCTTCTATCAAGGGCTTGTAAAAATCAGTCATTCAAACACCCCACCAACGAGACAACAATTCTTCATGTTCTTAATATCTGCCAGGCAGCCTCCCTTTGCGCAGATTATTTTTTTCAAACTTGCCACCAGCTTATGAGAAGGGTAGCAGTGTGAATCCATTGGATAGATAAGGAAGCTGAGGCTCAGAGAAGTGAAGGACGCTGACCGAGAAGACACCGCTATTCCGCCCTCAACTGCTGGGCCACTCACCAAGAGACACCAGAGGGCAATGTCAACATGAGCACCGACAGCCATCATTAGAGACATATGAATCCGACTCAAAGGCTGCATTGTACCCACTAGTAAGTCTTCCTGCCCTGTTGCTGAGGAGAAAATCCTCCACTCACCTCAAAGACCTGAAAATCTGTTGGGGCTTGTCAAGGTTTCTGGATGGAGGGAACTGTTTCTCTAGGTGCTCCCAAATCTCTTCCTCCAAGAAACTCCTTCATGAGCTTCTGGAGAGCCTGTCGATCAGCAGCCCACCTCCCCTCCTGGGTGTCACCTGACTCTGGCCAGCCCATCCCTCGGAATGGACACCTGAGCCAGGGAAGGTCTGTGACCTCTACAGCTAACACAGAACCCCCCATGAAGAACAGTGGTCTCACTTCCCAGAAACCCTGACCGGCAAGAAGAATGTGAACCTCGAGCCCCTGGAGAAAGCCCGCAGGACAGAAAGTCAACCCAGAAAGCAAGCACAGGAGAAGAGCCAGGTCAGATCACTCCAGTGCCATTCTGGGCCAGATAGACTGGGAGACAGCACCATCCTCGAGGACCTCCCGCATGTCCCCAGGGCAGGTCACTGCACCCACAGGCCAGTCCACAGAGCACAGCCACAGAGCAGAGGCAGCTACAGCCGAACCGTGTTCTCCTCTGCAGACCGGGCCACCCCCAGGGACTCCAGAGCAGAGGGGTGCAAGCGCTCTCTCCTCCCCACTCGCTTTTTGCCCTCCCTCCGGTCTGTTTTAAGCCACCGCAGCTCAAAATGAGAAAGGCATCAACGCCACTAAAAGCCCCTGCTCTGGGAAAGGCATGTCAAAGCCAGACATCTCCTGCCCTCCAACTCAAGAGGGTCACCAGATGGAAATAACTCTGAGTGTTTTTGCCCTTCTCCCGTTATAAACTGCAGCCTTTCCAGAAAGGCTTAGTGATTCAACAGCAGACCCCAGCGCCAGGTTCACTTTAGTGATCTTACCCAGTGTGTGAGCATGATGTGGGCAACCTTCTGAAACCCCAGTATCATTCCTCTTCTCCAGGAACCCCTCAGCTTGTCGAAGAGCCCCCCAACGGCAGGGGGACAGGCTGCCCCAAGGGTTCCTTCAGGGCCTAGAGAGGAATTACAGACCACCAGCAGGGACACCGGCCCTAGTGAAGGCCTTCCCAGTTCTCCCAGCTGCCAGGGTGATCTAAAATGCAGGCAACATGCCACTTCCCAAGACCCCAAAAGCACCAGCCATGACTTTTCTCCTGGGCTCCAGGGCTGCCCTCTCACTGCTGACCCTACGATCAATGCCTCCTGGATGTCTGAAGCCCCAATGGCATCGCCATCAAAAGACGCACACGCACGCACACCTGATATGCACACCCACACCCAGAGAGCCCAGGTGTCGCCTCCGCAGCAACCTGTCTCATGGCTCCTGCCTCCCCAACGCCTCAGAGCCCCTCGGCTCCCCGCACCGACACCCAGCCCACCAGGTCGCGGCCCCCTCCTCACCAGCCACTGCGCCCAGTCTGTGCCGTCAGCCCTCTCCCGGCAGAGCAGCCCTGCTCAAGGACAAACAGCCACCTCACACACTCACAACGAGCCCTAACTGATGGGACCACATACAGCTGTCCCACGGGCTCGGCACCTTCCCCGAGGCTCTGCCCAGCAGACATGCACACACGCGCGCACGCCTGCCTGAGCATGTGCTCACGTACAAGTCACTGCACACACGTGCACGCTCACAGGAGCTCCCGAAGACCCCTCCCTCCAACCTGATTGCTCAAATGTCACTTCCGGAGAGCCTGCCCCAACCCCATCATCCTCCGTCGTACACATGTGCACTGAGGGTCTCTTTTCTGCTCTCTTCCAGCCTACGGGTTCCTCCAACAGATTGTCTGTGAATCTCTACGAGAGCCTGTCCCCCGCCCGCACGACCTCTGGCACACGGGAGGGGCTCGGTGCGTTTCTCGTTCATTGAAAGCAGCGAAGGCCGTGGCTGAGAGCCTGGGCCCTAGAGCAGGCCCACTAGCGTTTCTGGGAAAGACTCACACGTAACTATGGAAGGTCTGGCTCAAGTGCCATGCTACAGGGTGCAAGGTGCCGCAAGGGACAATTCGCAGAGGGTGGCCGTGACTGAGTCATGTAACACCTTCTTTACAGGAGCAGGCGGTGCTCACAGGCCTTGCTCACCCTGCTCCAGTCACTCTGCTCAGTCACTCCCTGGGGATGGTACCTTGGACACGTGACTTCCTTCTTTGCGCCACGTCTCCTCCTCTGTTGAGTGGGAGACAACTAACACCATCTCGTTGGGCCTGAAACACAGTTACACTCCACCAATGAACTGCCATCATCACAAAAGTCACCCTGGTGGTGGTGGCAGAACCACCTCCCAACCCTCGGCCTTGTTAAGAGGTGGCAGTCACGATGGTGACCAGACCAACTGTGAGGATGAGGGTGAAGTCAACCTGACGAGGAGAGAGAGAACCTGCTGAGCCCGGGGAAGGAGCCCAAGGAGGTTTCGAGAGCTCTGCGTGGGCACAACAGGCTCCATGACATCTGACACCTGGACTGTCTGGGTGGCCGGGCAAGTGGCCCACCAGTCACCTCTCTGCAAGCGACCCACCCGTCTCCCCGGCTCAGCCCAGACAGGACCTCGGGGTTCTCCCGCTCTGGCCTAGCCACTCGGCTGACGCGGGCGCTGGCCCCTGGAATCAGGTTTCTCAAGAGGCAGGACGCAAGGGAAGCGATGGAGCGTGTCCCTGGCCAAGCACACAATGACCTCGCATGGGAGGGGGCCAGGAGTCGGCATTTAAGACAGGTTCCCATAAAGTCAAAATTTCCTCTGACACAAGAAAGGAAGGCACGGAGCCAGGAGGGCGCTGAAACAGAACGTCCCCAGCTTACTGCATCTCCAACCCGCTGACCCCAAATGCGCAGAGACCACACAGCAGCCCAAAGCCAGGAGGGGGCATTTTCATTTCCAAACAGGGCTTGAGTTTTGTTTTATAAAATCAATACATAAATAGCCCAGGCAGACCTGGTTCATTCTGGTCATTAAATTTGGGAGCAGGGGTTCTCTGGAATCATGCACTCGAAGTTCACTGTCTGCCCTTTAAACACATACACCCTCACCCGCACACACGCGCACGCGCCACGCTCAGGTCTGCAGCTAGTGGCGACAGTCCTCAAACTGAGAGGGCCTCAAGGGAGGCCGGGCTCCCCAGATTCTCTGCCCCTCATTTTGTCTCCTGACAGTGGGCAGTTATCTGGAAGTAGGTGAGATAAGAAGGTAAGACAGACATGACCCAAATGACCCCATCGGCAACAGCCACACCACCTGCTGGCACTCGGCCCACCAGGCACTCAGGCACCTTCTCTGACACTCGCCCCATGGGTGTGCTCCCCCCGCACCCTCCCACTGCAGCCTCCCCGTCTGTCTCCCCACACTCAGCTGGCTGCCCCTCGAGCACAGGAGCCCTGCTGTTCAGCGCTGCACCCCAGGCCTGGCACACGGCAGACGCTCAGCAAACATTTGTTCAATGATGGACTGACGGTCCTCCTCAGCGTGAGTCATGTCTCTCAACCCGCGTGACTAGTACTAAGAATCACAGCTGAGACTGACTAAGCATGGACCATGAGTTAAAGTGTCATATAATTCTCCAGCCACCCTCCAAGGCAGCCAACTGACGGGGGCCTAGAAGCAAGGGGAGGAGCCGAGCTCACACCACCACGTGCACACAGCTGGCTGGCTGCGGGCACCAGACGCGAAGGCCCAACTCTTAGCCGCTACCATGCTTGACGTGCAGGCTCGTCACTCACTCTTGGGCCCATCTCAAACTTTCTACCACACCCTAGGCAACGATTCCCTAAATAATTTTCTTTCAGTTGACCCACCTTTTTACATGACCTTGTCCTAAGCAACAGAATCTGAAAAGTCGCACATTCAATGGGCTATATTTAATTTTTAATTAAGTCAGGCAAACATAATTATGGAAATAAAATTTCCTCTGTATAGGCTTTCCCAAGCCTGGGGACCCGGCCAGTGCTGCAGCACCCCCTCTGGCCGGTTTCTGCGCAGCCTC
Source organism: Solenodon paradoxus (assembly GCA_004363575.1). NCBI lineage: Eukaryota > Metazoa > Chordata > Mammalia > Eulipotyphla > Solenodontidae > Solenodon > Solenodon paradoxus. The sequence goes on along the minus strand of RJWH01005617.1, from coordinate 39,814 downwards.
AATGGCTGCTGCTGTGGGAGGTGTCGCTGGCTCTAAGGATATTTGCAGAATCCAGTCAGTATGGGTGGGCCCTGTGTGAGGCACGGGGTGGGAGAAGGATCACACTTGAACAGGATACAGCTTAGGGGCAGCATCTGTGCCTGCCCTTAGCTAGAACATTACCTCCCCACCTGTCTTCCTCCAGACACTGGCCTGGGAGCTGACTCTCCGCACCTCCTGTCCAGGGTGGGTGTGGAATGTGGAGCTGGTTAGTTAATCAGACCATCACTCTCCCCAACAAGAGACTGACTGAGGGATGGGCACACATCTGACCCTGTATGGGTCCAGCCTGGGGCTTGATTTAACTACTGAGAGCCCAGAAGCTCTGTCCTGCCCGCTGGACATAAAAACCAAGACCACAGGCGGTCTGTGGTCATCTCAGAGCCACCCATGGAATGTCTAGGACCCAGGCCCGCACAGAAGGGAACAGGAGTGGACCCTGCATCCAGTCGCATCTGAAGCAAACTGACCTGGATCATGGGAGTCCCCTTTCTGCGCCCATCAATTTGCATTCAATTTCTGGCGCCTCCCATCATGGACCCTGAATGATGAATAAGGCCTCCAGAAGTGCTCAGGGAACTGAAGTTTAGTTAATATGCGACTGATAAAAATGGGCCTGCTGAAGTGTTTCAGCTGAGTGAGCGGCCTGAAAGTAAAGGAGGGCGGACTGGGCTCCATGTGCGACTCCTCCCACCTCCTGAGGCACGAGTGAGTTGACCTGAGACAAAAGGCCACAGGCAAGGTAACTTCATGTCAATGAATCCTTGAATGATCTGAGCTGTACATGCACCAACTTGTCACTAGGAAGCAGAGCGTGATAAGAAAAGAGGCATTTGCAGGTGGGGTGGCACTCAGGCTGCTCAACGCTTCAGGACCGGTTCCTGAAAGAGCAAGTTTGCAAGGGAGGCCTCGATGCTCCTGAGCAGGAACAGGCTTTCTGTTTACACTCGCTTACACGCACGGGACCACTGTCCCCGCTCACCTCCACAGGGACGCACCGGACCACTGTCTCATCACCTCCACGGGGACGCACGGGACCACTGTCCCTGCTCACCTCCGCAGGGATGCACAGACCACTGTCTCATCACCTCCACGGGGACGCACCAGACCGCTGTCTCATCACCTCTGCAGGGACGCACGGACTGCTGTCTCATCACCTCCACGGGGACACGGGGCCACTGTCTACACTCACTTCCATGGAGACGCACCTATTTTCCATGCCGCAAGTTAATGAATCTCCAAAGGGTCTGATAAGCATGCTTAGCTGTTCCTCAAAAGACTGCATGACAAATTCTTGATGCATTCATAAAGTGGCAATGAAAACTCAAGCAGAGCCGTGGGAGAAGTGAGTCAAAAGAGCAAGAATAGACACACTCCATGTGAGTTTTACTGTCCAAAAGAAGAAAACCCCATGATTAAAAACCAGCCAAATGTTCACACTGCTCACACAGCTACAGAATGCCAGCCCACTGCACTGTGAGAAGTTTGGAAAAATATTATCGACTAAAAAGGAACCCACTCGTAAAGCCACGGCCTTAAGGCTGGGACACTAGGCTGGAAGGACAATGGCGGCCCTTCTGTAAGTCAAGCCTGCAAATGAAGGGCCCCCAGGCTCAGATGTAACCACTCACCGCTGCACGGGTTTTCTTAAACCAGCACAGCAGCCCCTCTGAACCAGAAATCTCGGTGAACTAGACACTGTCTTCCGAGCTCCTTGCAGGGCTTCCGTGATGGGCCCTGGGGTTCAGCAGCCTCTGTCTGTGCCTCCCTCCCCTTCACGTGTTCTGCTCCACTAGACAGGCCTCACGCTCATTCTCACCTCAGGGCCTTTGCACACGCCCTTCCCTCGACCTGGAGCGGCGCGCCTCAGCTCCTGGGAAGCGGATTCCTCAACCTTCTGACCTCGGTTCTGTGCCTGCCCCACCCAGGAGCCCTTCCCTGCTAGGAAAGAGGCCGCGCCGCGCAGCGCCCCACCACACCCCACCAGGTCTGAGGCATCAGCTTCACGCTCTTACACGTATGAAGTCCCACCTCCAATTACTTGCTACTGTCTCGCTCCTCCTCACCTCCCCAACCTCACAAGAACGTCCAGATCTGAACACGTCCCCTCACCGGCTCACCTTCCTGCACCAGGGAGGAGTACCAACCGTCAAGTCACGGGGCCTCGTCACCTCCAGCCCGTTCTCTCCCACACAAAGTCGCAAAGCGAGGAAAAGCCCATGGCCCCACGGAACACAGCATCAGCGTTAACAGACAGACTCCTCCCCAGACGCCCCTGACCAAGACTCTCTGTGGCAAGAGGCTTCTAAACGGTCTCCGCTGCCACCAGCTCCTCCACTGTGCTCTCATGAAAACGCTTCTCCTCTCGTGTCCTTCTTCAGTTCAGCCCTCAGGGGCCATCACTGCTGCAGGACAGTGACCAAGTACAGAGCGCGGCACACAGTACTCTTCACCCTCAGCCCCTGTCCAGCAGGCTCCTCTCTAACACTCCTCAGTGACACCCTGGGTTGCAGCATTCAGTCCCTTACTGAGAAGCCTTCCTCCCTGCCACCCCACCTTGTCCCTGGTCAAAGCACGAACGTTATTTGAGGTGCAGCTAGGGGGTCCTGCTGGGAAGGCCCACCCCTGACTGTCGCAGCAGGGTGAGCAGCACACCTGTGAGCACCACAGGCCATGTCCTTCGCCAGCAGAACCAGTGGTGTCATGCTGTGTGACAAACACACGCATTTCTGAGTCCCGGCCCCAAGGAACTAGTCTGATTTCCCCCTCAGTGCCCTGCCCAGCACCATGACCCGCCCAGAACCAGCATTCAGTGTCTGCATCAGGGAATGTTCATTTCTCCCCAGGTGGCCAGTGCTGGCCAAGCACCGGAGCCACAGGAGCAAGACAAGAAAGGTGCCCCCACTCACGGGCCCTCAGTGCAGTTCAGGGCCTCACGCCACGACCCCCAGTCCAAATCTGTCTGCTGCCTATTATTTGTTGTTTTTGTTCTCAAACAGCTTTATGGAGAAGCAATCACCTGCCACGAATTTCCGCTCTGCCTGCTCTGAGAATGAGGTTTCTGGGACACACAGAAGACTCACTGGCGACAGACTGGGCTGCTTTCTCGCTTCAGGGTGGACTTCAGCGGCTGCAGCAGAGACCACACCGCCTGTTGAGCCTGACTCACTCCAGCCTCTCCAGGAAATGCCCACAGACCAGCCTACCTGTGCAGGTGGGCGTGCCCTGGACAAGGCCAGTCAGCCACCCAGTGAAAGATTATTTTGGGGCCAAAGTGCTCCCGTGGGGAAAAAAGTCACAGTACAAGGACAGAATGGCTAGGAGGGAGACAGCTGTCACTCTGCATGGAGCCTGGTCTTCCGAAAAGGCACCAGCCATGCCCAGAACGTTCCAGGAGAGAACAGACCAGTGCAAAGCCAGGAAGCCAGAGTCTGACTTTTCCGTCACGGCCCAGGAGAGAACAAATGGCGCAGTCAGACAGAAGGGGGACGAGGCTTAATGAAGAGACTCTCTGCAGAGGGAAACGTGAGGAGAAGCCAGCCAGGGATGGTGGTGGACTTGGGCCAGCGCTGGTCGAATGCCGCCCGGACAGGCCCCTCCAAATCCGAAGGGACAAGGAGGCAATGGTTACCAGACAGAAACAGCCACCACCCACCACAAGCCTGGCAGGAAGGAAGTCAAAGTCCACCAGAAGTCAGTGGCAGGGAGCCCCATGACGGAGCCTATTGGGGTGCATTTCCAGGGGTGGAGGGCACAGTCACAAAGAACTGATGGCAAATCTGGAGGGGAACACAGGCCACGTGGCATCCCTGCACATGTGAAAGGCAGATGGGCAGTCAGTGTGGCTTCCGGGGCCGTCAGTGAGGTTCACAGTTTCAACATCGTAGACGGCTGTCAAGGATCGATAGCCGTCCTCCCTGGGGGATGTGTCACGTGACTGAAAGAAGGAATTATCAGTGCGCCTGTCAGAAATGTGATTGGGTGTGTGTCTGATCAGCTACAACTTGTCGGCATCCCTGAGATGAATGCAAAAGCCAGAAGACCATGATCTGTAGATCTCAAAGTCGCTTATATGTGACCGCCCCCTGCACAAGGACAGACATGACCGCAATCAAGTTTCTACTCCTTCGGAACCCAGAGAGAGAAGGCCCCCACAACCCTTATGCTGACGATATAACGTCATCAAGCAACAGTTATTTTCTAAGAGCTCAATCTATGGTGGCGGCTATTAGACTTTGATTTCATTTTGATCTCTATGAACATCTGTTCTATCTTTTTAAAACTGAGATGTGATCCACAATTTGCTCCTCAGAGTACACAATTCAGTCATTTTCAGGATCTGCCCAAGTACATACGGCCACCCTCGCCCCTTATCCACAAGCGGCCCTTAGTCCCTGATGACCAGTCCCTGTAGAAACATATATTTTTATATATATATACACATGCCTCTGTAAGTTTGCCTTTCTGGACATCACTCTGGAAAGTCACAGAAGAACACGGGGTTACTTTTAAGTGTTTTGCACAGACTACTCTCTGGCTGTGACTGCAGCAAGTTAGTGGGCAGGTCGGAAACACAGGACCCTGTCCGCTGTGCTACGCAGGAGGCAGACTCAGGCTGGAAGAGACCCTGAAGCCAAACCAAGCAGAGGCCGAGTGTCTCAGCCCAGTGAGCTTCTCCATGTGAAAAGCTGATGTTCCCCATGACCACCCATCGGTGGGAACAAGGGACATGTGACATGAAGGCCATTCTTGAGGCCAGCAGAGCTAGAACGACCGTGGTGGCATCGAGCCCGGCCATCCACGCTGGTGTGCCTGTGACGCCTGCTACTGGCGTCACGGTGCTCTTGCTGCAGCAGGGAAGGTGAGGCTCCTGCCCCAGCGGCCCCAGAGCTATTTGTCTGAGCTGTGTGGCTCTTTCTGGAAAGGGCCTTCCTTAGGATTCACAGAGAGAGGAAAAGCAAAAAGACTAGGTTTCCACTGAACAAGCAGTTCTGATCAGAAGGGGCTAATAGATGGGACTAAGAGGACAGGGCGACATCAGAGTGTTTCCAGAGGCAGGCGACACAGGGGCAGCAGCAGGTGGCCTTGAAGTCGCCTCCCTCCCTCGGAGGCTTATCAGGAGTAGAGGCCAGGAGCACAGGCTGTGAGGCGGGAGTTCTGCCTATCACTGGGGCGTCTACCCTCCTCTTATGCAGGGGGCGCCTCCACTATCTCACCACAGCTGCGCCTCCAGCGGGTGCGGGGCCAGAGTGTCACCACACATTTGGGGAACTTCCCATCACTGCTGAAGAAGTTAAGCCCAAGACACCTGATGCCAAAGCCATGTGCAGTGTGTGGGCAGCGGGCACAGCGGTGGCCCGGATGAGCGTGCAGCGTTCAGAGCAGCAGTCCCCCATGTGGGAAGAACGGAAGGCAGGGCGCAGCCAAGCTGCCGGCGCTCTGCAGGCCAGTCTGACGGGGGAGCAGGCAGGACCAGGAGAGGCTGGCAGGGAAGCATGGGGAGCCACAGCAGCTTTGAGACCAGTGTCCCGGCAGGGCCGCACGGGCGCTTCGTGTGGGCCGTCTAAGACGACGGACGGGAGGTGCTCTCCACCAGCCCCACCAGATTCCCCGAGTCTCCCTGACGAGGGGCCAAACCAGCAGGCAAGTGTGTCCACCCCATTCTCCACCTGCCCCGGACTGGAGAAACAGCTGTTTTAAGCTGGGATCACGTCAACCACAATGTCTGGGCACAAAAGGGGAAATGGGTGGGGTGGACATCGGGTGGGCACCAACCAGGCCCAGGATGAGGGCTCCGTGGTGTCATCTGCACACCCAGATGCAAGAGAAGAAACAGGCTCAGAGGTGCCCGCACCAGGGAGCAGGGCTGCAGCCAGGGTCCCCTACTGAGGATGCACTGCACAGCCTGGGAACCAGACTCGGTGGGGGGACAATGGGAAGCCGGCCTGCAAGGAGCCTCGGAAGAGAGACCACTGGAGTGACCACTGCTGCCCGCCTCTGACATGGGCAGGAGGAGAACACCCACTTCAGCACAGAAGAGGGTGTGTGGTCCTTCAAGCCAAGCCGATCCCCTAGTCCATGTCCGCAGCTGAGTCCTGGGCTCCCACACTGGACTCGCAAACGCTGACGTTCGGCTGCACTGAATGCCTGCTGCTCCGCCCCAAAGCGCACGCTCTCGTATGAGTTCTGCTCGCTCGACAGCTGTTCCCTAACAGAATACACACAGGGCTTCCGAGTACACGCGGCCACGTAGGCACGCTGCAAACCCTCTAACCCGGTCCAGCTCCTTGTGGGGCGAGCTTTCTCTTCGGATCAGCACCACCAGCTCCACGGTGGGTGGGGTGAGAAGGGACAGGACCATCAGCAACAGGAGCTGGACAAGTGAAAGATCCACAGCCAGGGAGGGCCCGAGGAGCGGAGAAGGGTGCCCCTCTGCTCAGGCCACGCTCCTTCCTTCTGCCACTCTGCCCTCGAGTGCTGGCCACATACGAAGAGCCAGGCCTCGTTGTGGGACTCTGAGGTGAGTAGAGGACAGAAACCCTAACCAGAAACATGTACAGATACATCATTAGGAACCAGAGCGTGTGCTGTGAAGAAGCACCTGCCAGAATCTTCCAAAGGACAGCCACCTCATCTCAGGGTCTCAGAGGGGAAAGAGGAGCCAGTCCCTGTCCCGGAGGTCTGAGGGGAGGGGACAGCCTGTCCTGCCGCAGCCCCTGGGGCCTGGAGAAGCACCTCACCTCCCAAAGTGAGCCTGCTTTCTCTCCCTCCCTGGGCGATCACAGCAGCCTGCACCCAGATTCTCCTTAACTGCATTCTATTCCAGGGCTTTCCCTGGAATTCTCTCAAGGAAGAGCAAAGGAGCCCCACTTCCAATTACTTACATGTCAAAATCTGTAAAAATAAAAAGGGACCTCACACCTAATTGTTCTTAATGCTTTAATATAACATTCCCCGATGGAGAGCCTCCCAGCAGTTTAACCTTCAAACGAACAGAAATCATCTCCATAATTCAAGCTCGAAGAAGGCAGAAGAGCAGAACTGGAACACATCAGACAAATTGCCTTCTGTTTTTCTTCAATTTAAAGCTCAACAATTTGTCTTCCTGTCACCAAGTCTTGCTACATAAAACTTTCTGGAAAAGCTACATTGGAAAATTGACCACAGAGATTCAGGATTCAGGGAAGGTAAAATGAGAGGAAATCAGCGAAGCTCTGGACTGCGGGGCAGCGCAGGGAGACTGGCGGGGAGACGGGTGGGGAGACCAGCAGAGAGATTTGTTGGGGGTCGGGGGGGTGCACAGAATTAGGCGCAACGTCAGAAAGTGAAATGTCTATCCTCAGCTGAAAACAAAGGTTGTGGCCCCTTTTACAATGATCGTTCTCCTCAACCTTGTACAGCAGGCTGGGGCGGGGGTACCTACAGTAAAAGTCGTGAAACAGGGACATCCTTACAATCACAAAGCGCAAAACCCTCCTGGTGACAGAAAAGTGGCCGTCACAGGGACTTGACAACAGTCTGGGGCAGACAGAGGTTCCACCTGGACAAGCTGCTTACCTGTCCCCTCCCGTAAGCCGAGAAAACAGCAGCTCCCAGCTCACTGGGCGCTGTGAGAACCCCCAAGGTGACACCCGAGACAGGGAAACTGCCGATGAACGAAAACATTTAAAATGAATGAAAGAAGGTCACTGTTGAAATGTTCTGTCCATAATTATGGGTCCCTCTCTTCCAGGAACTATGGGGTGTGTTCATCTCTCAGCCTGACACTGTCACCAAGCATGTTGCTGCTGACAAAGTGGGTCTTTCTGGGCAGAACACACGGAAGGAGCCGTGGAAGGCCCTGCCGCCCACTGGCTAGAAGGGTGGTTTGCCCCACTTTTGTATGAGCAACTGGAGGTTCAGAGAAGGTCAGCGACGCGCTCGGGGTTGCAAAGGGCAGGGCTTCTAGCTGCCCTGCTCCGAAGCCCAAGCCACGAGGAACAGCATGGAAAGGACAAGAGCTGACTTCGGCTGCCCAAGTGAAATGCCAACAGATGAGATCAAGTCTCTGTGTGAGGCCGCCTGGGAGAACACAGGAACCAGAAACCTCAAGGGGCTTCTGCTAATTGTATAATGTATGTGGTTAAATTTGCAAGTCCTTATCTGTTAGAGATTCATGTACAAGCAACACTTGTAGGTGACAGAAGTTAGGACTGGCTCCAGCAAAAACAGAGAAGGGACAGAAGTAACAAGAGGAAGGCAGGTGGTGTCTGCTAAAGCTGGGTGATGGGTACATGCTTGACTGTTCTGCCTACTTTTATAAATATTTGAACATTATAATAAAAAGAAGTAAGAAACATAAGCAAACAGCTCTTAGAAGCTCCACCTGGTGGCCATGAGGAAGAAGGGAATAGGCTTCCTGCCTGGCTAAGGTCCTCTGAAAGCCAAGGTCTCAACCCTATTAGCAGTGAACCTGGAAGAAAACACAGACTGCATCCTGCCTACCACCCGCCATCCCAGTGCATCCATCAGTCAAAAGACCACATCCCCTGCCTAGATGAGCCATTTCCACTTCAGACAAAGAAGCCAGAGCAAATTAGCACCAATCTTCACAAAGGAACCAAAATCACAGGCTGTGACCCCACCGGTGACCCAAGGACAACCTATTCCTCATGGGCTGGGGCCTGCTGACACTGTGACGTGGGCAATTACAAAGGGATGTGGGCTCACACACGCCATGCCCAGACGTGGTCCCTGAGCACTAGCACTAACTGGCTCACTGAGCGAGGTTCCTGGCCTGTCACTGGGCGCAGGCTTTTAAAGCTGCAATGCCTCCTCATTCTTCAAACACCTGCCACTGAGCAGCTTTAGGCTAACAGACACCCAGGCTCAGGAATGAAGCAAACACTCAGTAACCGGTGCTAGCGAGCCCCTGGGCTGGACCAGAAGCTCGCATATCTTTCATCCACATCTTGCTCATCCGCCCCTCTCCCTGGGCAATAAAGTCCCGCTCAAAGACCCTTGCACCCAGGAAAGGAACAACTGGAATGCACGGCCAGCACTGATTCTACCGTCTCACCCTCCATGTCTTTCCAGAATCACGGGCCCTGCTTCCACCTAACCAGCATCATCTCACTGGAATGCTCCAAGAACCTGCAGCCCACACTCACCCCTCCAAGCCTGGCCTTGTTGCATCCGTCTCCCCCACAGACTCCATAGGAAGACTGTCCACAATTCTGATCCATCAGCGTATTCACGTCAAACTATTGGTTTCAGCTATAAATCAGACTGCCTCCAGGGATTCAATGTCAATTAATTTAGTGCTGCAGGGATACGCGCCAAGGCTGTTCCGACTCAGTGTCAGAGCTGATCTTAAAACCCTTCAACAATCCCCCACCATCCACGAACCAGGGCCAAACTCTTCCCTAGGGCTTTTGGAATCTGTCCACAGGTCATCCTCCCAGAACCTCCCATAGTCATTCCCCAAACACACCTGGACTGAGGACTCTGTGCTGTGGCCATCGACAGCTGATGACCTGCAGCTCCCTTGACACCCTGTCCCCACCCCCTCCCTTTGTATACAGTGTTCTCTCTGCTAGAACGCCCTCTGTGACCTTGGAGACCATGTCTTTGGCATCTGTGGCTCTTGAGCATCTGGAAACCACTCCTGGTGATAAAGACCATGGATGAGCTGTAGCAGCCTCCATTATTAACTATGCCTCAGACACAGCACCACACTCCTTTGCCTGCCTTGTCTCAGTTAACACTCCCACCACCATGAGGAGATTCTGTCCCCACTTCATGGAATTTTCAATATTCAAAGCCACAAAGGTAAAGTAACTTGTCCGTAGTCACACATCTAGCATGTGCTTACTCCGAGGATTTGAGCCAAAGTCTTTCTGACTCAAAAGCCATTCTGTTCATCACCATGAAGACAACTGAAGCAAGAATGGCCACAGAACTTCAGCCACCTTGTCACACCATGTAACAAAAGGACTGAATTTTTCTAATGAAGGTTTACGGAGTGCAAGTCACTGAGCACAGACCACTATTCGCTTCCCAAAATACCTGCTCTCCCCCTTCCATTTCACTTAGGGGGCAATGTGCCCTCCACAAATACAAAAATACTTCTCTCAGCATGCCTAAGCGGCCTAAGTTCAAGCTGCTGAATTATAAGCATGACTTACTGGTAACCCCTTTAAAAGAAGCTGACACACGCTCTTTTCTCCCTTACCTGATGCATTCATCCTGCTGTATAGGATGCAAATGCAATGGCTGGCACTCTCACAGCCATCTTAGACCATAAAATGACTTCAGAAATATCAGAAAACAGACAAGAAAAACATAGAACTAACTCATTTGTTCAATACATTTCAGAGCTCCATTGGGTGCTGGGCATAGTGCAGACCCCTTCAGAAGGATCAGTGAACAAGTGAGACAAAGTCCCTGCCCTCTTGAGGTGTTAGAAGAGAAAAAGGTACTAACAGTAAATATCATGATATTCACTAATAATATACAATAATATATACTGATAATGCAATATTAGAAAACAATTGGCGCTGTGGGGGAAAATTAGAGCAGAAAAGGTAGGATGCAGGGAACGGAAGAAGCGACACTATGAAATGAGTGCGTGATGGAAAAACAGGAAGCTCTAACAAGAGGGCCAGATTCCCCCCAGCCCTGGGGATAGGAAATGGTCTCATGAGAGAGAGGAGACAGGGAGACCACCCATGGATGGAACTCAGTCCCAAGAAGCCCTAAGCCTGTGCTACCCAAACAGAGAACTGAAGTCAGAGCGCCCTGCTCCACAGAATGATCTTCTTCCACTGCCTTTCCAGTCCAGTCCGCACAGGGTTCTTCAGCTCAGGACGGGGGTCCCGGGACCTGCTCTCCACCTCCGCCCCACAGCTCACTCTCAGTCTGACGGCATTCACACCTCCAAGGAGGCTGCATCTGAAGAAGCCTTCTTCTCCTTGAAGTGTTAGTGTGGTGGCCGTGGCAGGCGGGCCGTGAGGCGGCAGCAGGCAGCTGGGCATCTCCCGAGCCCATGCACTGTCTGCGCTTGACATCCAGCGTGAACTCCGTGAACAAACAAACTCCGCAAACTTCCAGAATCTCTAGACTTGACAGTTGTCTCTCTTTAAACGGCATTATTGCTACTGCCAAGAATATCTCCCCTCCACTGAGCTTCCTGTTGCTCCCTCCCTGGGTCCAAAATAACCAGAAGCTATTTGGCAGTGATGTCATTGCCACGGCACCGCCTGCAGGGCACTGACATGCCGGCTCTATTTAAGAGCCAGGCTTCATGTTCGGTGACATGGAAATTGCCACCTTGCGAACTGTACCAGAAAAGGCAAGGCTTGAAAAATGATTTTCCATGAATAACCAGGTTACAAACTCTGCCTCTCCCCAGGCAGAGGGGACGAGCAGGGCTTGCACCAAGCAAGGGTGGCACGTTTCTGGATCAGCTGGTCTGACCCATTCGTTTCAGCCATCTCAGCGGAGGGAAACACACGCATTCAAGCCACATCATCGTCTCCGCCGACTGCCGTCCTTCCCAGGGCTCATCTGCTGTCCCTCAAAACACGATGTGATTTTTATTAAGTCCCCTAGACCTCTCTACCTGCTGCTCGTTAGGAAACACAGCAAATGGAGCAGAAATGAACAGGGAAGGCAATTCCCTCCCAGGCAGGCAATCATCATAACCTCTTAATGAGAGTTCTAGTATATTTATTGACGTAATTTTTCATGTCCTCCTGCTTCGGTGTTCTGATGGGGGAAAGGGAAGGGCTAAAGCGACGCTTCGCACAACCGTCTCCCTTTTCCCTTAACAGCTGCAGCCTTTCCGCTTCCTGACCAGCGGCCCAGGCCGTGCGTGGCGCACGATGTGCGGGAACATCTGCTGCGGGCTGCTGGTGGCCCACGCTGCGCCGAGCCGAGCCGCCGCACGTGCTGCGGAACACAGATGTGCGTGCAGACTGCCTTGCTGCTTACTGAAAATTGCAGTTCATCAACAAAACTTGAGACTTTGATTGGATTCGAGAAGCTTTAGAGAAAATAAACAAGCACGTGATGTTATCCTGTGGACGTGATTAACTCTGAAATGCCTTGATGCTCCTGTTCCCTCTCCGCTCCTGTCCGTCATTTCCGTATGACAGGCTTCTAGGAAGTTCACACTGGTCACAACGTGAGAAAGTGTCGCGAGAGCACAGAGGCGGGGTCTCCACAGGGCACAATGTCTGAGAGAGACTTCCATATGTCTAAGACCAGACACTAAGGTACTGAGGCCCCACTCCTAGGAAAAAACTGAGAAAAGACCCTGACCAGGGACACTCACTGCAGACAGGAAGAAGCCGTGTCCCCTTTACTCTCAGAAGAGAGAGGCAGCCCCAACACCAACACACATGGAAACCACTGATTAAACAGGGCCAGGCCATCAGCCACTGAAGGTGACAAGGAGTCAGACGTCCACATACTGCTTCGGGGTAGAAGTGACACCTCTGCCTTGGGGAATGGCTCTGGCAATATCGATCCAATACTCTAACCTGGGAATTCAACTTCTAGGAATCTCGCAGAAGGAAATGACTTTCTGAAAAACAAAAGGCAGGCATGCCCCAGAGGCCTGGTGGATAAGGTCACTGGACGTAGTCCACATGCATCCCAGTTCTATGCTGGGGCCAGAGGACCAACCAAGATGAGCAGGTAAATAAAATAAAGTGCTTTCTCCTCTCTCCTCCTGCCTCTGCTCACCTTCATTCCTGTTTGTATCTTCCTTTAAAAAAAAAATGTGTGTGTGTGTGTGTGTATGTGTACATAATTGCATTTGGACACAAAGGTGCTCTATGTGAAAACTGAACTTAACCCAGTGGGTTTGACATGGTCCACACCCCAGCTGCCACAGCCGCCTGCGCCACATGGGCACACCAGAGATCTCTTTTTTAAGCATGAAATGAGAGCTTTCTCAAGCAATCACAAGCTGGCCGCCATGGCAGAATCCTATCCCAGAATCCCACTCACGTGCCTTCACCTGATGTGCTCCACTCAGACCAACAAGCACGCCCAACTGGGCTGTACAAAGTCGAACTCGCCTTTCTATGGCCCTGGTGGTTGAAACAGCCACCCCCACCCTGTCAGGTCCCTGCCGGCATCCTGTCTGAGCTCTGACTGCTCAAGTGGGTCGAGGGCAGCAGCCCAGGAGCTTGTTAGAAACACAGGACAGAGGCCCTGCCCAGACCTGCGGGGTCCGTTTGAACTCCCCCGCAACCGCAGGGCAGCTTGGTCATTACATTTGGGAAGCTGCTCTGAGCCACCATGGTCAATCCGGTCAGGTCCACCCTGGTCACACTGGAAGGACGTGCAGTCTGAGTCCCCCTCAGAGCCTCTGATGCACTGGTCTGGAGGGCTGCTGGCACAGCGGCTGTGAAAGCCCCTGGTGATGGCATGTGTAACCGTGAGAGGTCCTGATGAGAAAGTTAGTTACATCTGGGCGACAGCAGGCTGATGCACTCCAGAAATGACTCTTGCCATGAATGGAGGAATCACTTACTCGCATGAAACCCACAGTAACAATCGAGGCTGAGCCTTCCTGCCGCCTCCACAGGCACTTGCCGCTGAGCGTGTCACATGCAGAGCTCCTGAAAGCTACTAGGGAGAGGCCGCTAGCACCGGGTTCAAGATGAGCAGCACGTGGAGAAACACGGCTTGCCGAGGCCTCGCGTCTGGACGGGGCAGGTGCACCTGCATGACCCTCATACTGAGGGGCCATTTCACCTTTGGCACTCTGGCCCCCACCTTAGGAAGAAGGCTAGAGTCCCAGGTTGGCCCCACGCCACGTCATCACACTTCCTCCTAAGAGCGGTCACCTCAACTGCAGCGGAGGGAGCTGTCACCCAAAGGTTAGCATCTTAGTTTAAAGGTCCTGCCACCCTCCACTTTCAGCACCCGGAGTTGGAGGCTGACCACAGAGCAGATGCTTGCAGAATGAACCAGTGTATGAGTGTTACCTCCCCGTCCATCCCTGACTGACTTCAGCGGCACTGAACTTCAGGAAGCCAACTCCTCACTAGCATCTTTGTCTCCTGCCCATCACTGCCCCCACATGGCTGCCCTGTGCACTCCTCTCCCTGGCCGCTCGCTGTGGTCAGTGGAGACCGGGCATCTGGTCACGCTGCGCAGTGAGGAGAGCACAGCTCACTCAGCACGTGAGACCCGGCCGAGGCCAAAAGCCGTGACCTTGGGGAGGCAAGACGACTGCCCAGCTCCGTGCCCAAGGGAAGCAGGAAGGAGAGTCTGGGCCAGGACGCACAGTAAGGTGATTCAGAGTGATCAGAGTTCAGTCCCAGCCACGCATGCCGAGAGTCAATAAAACCAGAGCAGACGGGGAAGACAAACTCCTGATTACATCTGCCAGTGGTCCTGCAAGGAGACACTGGGAAAAGGTTAGTAGTGGTTCTCACGGGGGCAGTACTGCCAGCAAGAGGTGTCCCTTTGGTCACCACAATGATGATGGGTGCTATTTCACCTAGAGTGAGGCCAGGACACTCGCTGTCCTGAAAAGCCAGGATGTCCCACCACCACCTCCAACCGCAATCCTTCCTACTGTCCCATGGCGCTTCCAGCAGGAGAACACGTTTCTCATCTGAACTCGCCAACTCAGTTCATACACGCTGAACACACTGGTGTTTACCACACACCACTCTCATTTTCTTAGAGGGACTTCTGATTACCTTACCACCTTCACATCAAACGCAGGCATTCTACATAGGAGTATCATGTTTTCCAGCGAAGCTGTGCCACAGTGAAATCTACTTCTTACTATAAAACACTTTCTAGTTCTCCTTCATATTTGAGTTAAGAGTGTTACACTGAACCATTTTTATGTGCAGGCCTGTTGTATTAGTTACGAATTTCACTTCAGGATAGTAAAGGGGCATTACAAACAGTATCATTAAAAAGCAGGACACTGAGTCTGCTGAGACCGAGAACTACACATCTAAAAAATGCCAAAGTAATTGGAGGAGGAGTTTGTTAACGAAGCCACCTTCTGCCAGACATAAACATCCCAAAAGGAAAGAAACAAAAGAAAACTTAGCTGAGACACTCCGCGGCCCAGCAGGACAGCTAAGTCCTGGTTCCTGGACACTCACAGCTGATGAGTTGGACACGGACAGCAGGCTCAAGGCTGGCACGCACCCCTCCCCTGGGGGAGCCACACACATGACGAGGACGTGGAGCCCATGCGGGGTTCTCCTGTCTCTGCCTACAACAGGCTCCCCTCTGCTGGGAGGAGCTCCCCAGTTCCACTGAGCAGAGGTCTGCCGCTTGCGGGCTACACAGTGAGAGAGGAAAGGTTAACTACGTCCTGGCTCCCGCAGGGCACATGATGCAGGCTGGGCAGCAAAATCAATGCAGCCTGCTGGGGAAATCCCAGGCCTCTCTGGAACTATCCAGAAGCAGCTCTTTGCCTGGGGTTGCCAGACTGATGAGGTTTCTGCCTACACAGTGTGAGGGGGGCACCAGACCTAGCCTGCAGGAGATGAGAAAGAGGGCTGTGCCCACCGAAGAGTGTCCTGACACAGCAAGAACTTGAAAACGCTGACCGGCCGAAGCAGCAGAAAGGATTCACATGAGTGGAAAACCTGCCTTCGAAGGTCGTTGATTCAGAACCCACTGATCTAAGATGCAGCTCTCTCACCTCGTCTCCAGTCTAAGCTGCAGCAGGAGGCTCACCCCAAGGCTGTCTCCCTCGTGGTGGCAAATACAGCCAAAGCAGTTCCAGCCATTACACCCTCACAGCATATGTCCCGATGAAGCAAGTCATCGAAAGGAGCCATCTTCCTCCAAAGTCCCCCCAAACTTCCAAGCACATCTTTAGAGCAGAACTAGAGTGCGTGCCATCTCCTGAACTGAGTCCGATCGCCACACCTGGCTGGGTCAGGCCAGAGCTACCTGAACCGATCTCCGGGGAAAGGACATGGATTCTCTCGACCAGAGAAAGCCAATCAGGCCTGGGCTTTGGCTCCTCATAGAGTTCAACTACTACCACCAACCAAAAACCAAGAGAGTCAAGCAGTGACTGAAAACCCAGTGTGGGGCCAGTGCAGAGGAGGCTTCGGGGAGACAATACAAAGTCCACTATGGCAACTCTTCTAATGAAAGATCCCCGCTCTTCCCCCCAACTCTCCGTCCACAAACAAGGGCATGTGGAATCAGACATCAGTGTAAATGCTGGTCTTCTGAAAGACAGACAAAAACCGGCCTTGTTTCTGGTCTTGACTCAGTTGAGAACAAAGTTCTGTTTGTTTCATATAACAGGTTTGAGATTTCCTCCAGAGCACGTTTCCTCTCGCCAGACGGACATGAACATGAGGATCATGAAAGAATGAGTCTCCCTCTTGCAGTTTCGTGCACGAAGCTGCCATCCTAGCCTTGGGCCTTTCTCTCGAGCAGTGTCCGCTGCTCCATTAGCACCGAAGAGGATGGAGTTTTGTGGCCTGCTTGCCGCCACTTCCCATTCCCGTGCTCCCAGCAGACATTGCTAATTAATAACAGCACTGCTGAGCCCAGATGAGATCCAAGAATCCTCCTCGTCCAGAACCCCAAGCAGCTACCACGAGAGCTGACAAGATGACACGACTAGCTTTCTCTGTCAGAGCATATACCCCAAATGGGCAGTTGGCAATGAAAGACCTTTGGTTCCCAAGGACATCCCTAAATTGGGTCAGGCTCAGATTCAAGCCAACAACTCCTTTATTTGACCTTCTCAACTCTGAACAGTTGCCTCTTGTGATTAAAACAATTGATGCCTTTTGATGAACAATGAAAAAAAAGTATTATCCTTTTTCATAAAAGGCAGGATCTTTGTATTTCTCCAATAAAAATACAAGGCAGAGACTGAGTCTTAGAGCAGAAACTAAGATTTAAAGACTTCACAGAAAGTCATCCAAGGTCTCCCAGGGGAAGGGGCTGGTTGAGTAATGTGAGCAGGGCTCCAGCGCCCTGGTTCCAGGCTCCCCATATAGATCAAGCCGTAGAGTTCTGTCACACGCACAAATCACTTCAGGGACAAATAAACGAAAGGACACATGCTGGGCAGGCAGGGCTGGAAAAAACACCAGAAGGGCCAAAGGTCAAAAGAAGGTCAGTAGCCAAAAGCTCCGTGATGCTCGTTAGAGGGAGAAGCTGGGACAAGGAGCCCCCGGTGGCCCACCCCGAGCTCTGGCCCTGTCTCAGTGCCCCCAGCACCCTGGACAGAGCAGCAGCTAACTGATTTCTAAGCAGCAGAACTCGGGAACACCTACTGCGCACTCTTTGGGCACCCGGAGCTGTGCCCAGCGCTTCGGAGCACTGACTCATGGAAGCTTCCCAACAGCCCCATGAGGAACCGTTGTGCCTGCTGTTTGCCTGGGGACAGTCCTGCTGCACTAGGATTGATTTGTCTCTCCGCTTCTCCACTGTGCTGCTACCATCTGGGGTTAAGATAGTAGCAAAGACAGCGGCCAACAACTCCTAGTTGACATCATTTCTCTCTCAAGAGAGCATAACACATGTCTGTCTGACCCAATCATAGTGGCCAAGCAATGGAACCAGCTGACAGTCCAGGCCTGGGTAATCTGTCCTGCTCTGGGGCCCAGGTGGGACAGTCCCACCAGCCACAGGGACAGAATGGGAAGAGCGTTGGGGAGTGCTGACCCTGAGGGAAAACGAGCTGAGCAGGCAGCCTCCAAGCTGGCCCCCAACGATCCCCACACCTCTTCTATTCACACCCCCGTGTAGACCCCACACAATGAACCAGCTGATGTGTGTGACAAGAGAATACGGCAGAAGTTGACTTTCTTCCAAATTGGTTTCTATAATACATGGCAGCTTCCATCTTGGTGAGCTCTCTTGCTCTTAGGTCGCCCACTCTGGGAAGCCAGCTGCTGTGCTGTGCAGCCCTTCGGAAAGGCCCATGTGGCTAGAGCCACAGCCTCCTGCCGACAGCGACCCGAGCGCCGGTGGAAGCAGGCCGGAAGGGGCCTGCAGCCACAGCCAACAGCTGGATTGCAACCTCGGGAGAAACTGAGGCACAACCCCGCTGAGCTGCTTCCAGTTACCTACCTCCCAGAACATGTGAAGGATCAGAAATGCTTATTGTTTAAGCTACCAAGTTTGGAGCTAATGTGTTACACAGCAAGAGGTAAGTAATTCAGTGAGCAGAGCCGGGATAGTCCCCGCAGTAATTCAACAATCCGGTTCACCCGCTGCCTGCGGAGGCACTTCTCCCCGTGTAGATGAGCCTCCTCCGATTCACGCCCAGCTCGCAGCTTGTGATTTCTTCATTCAACAATAAATAGGACAGTCAACGATCAGGGAGTGAGACTCCCCTACCCTGCGCTGTCACCGATTATAACACGCAGAGACGGGGGCCACGGAAGCCGTGGGCAGGTTCTATGACCTTGATCTTTACGGAGCCATGAGGGTATGAAAAGAAAGCCACTAACTATGAGCAAAAAGGAAATGTTAATAAAGTGCTGAATTTGTTCGGAGATGTTTCCACTTCACAACTAACTACACACTCAAGAGTCAGTAAAATACAAACATGCTCAGCGTTAGAATACTTACACCAACAATCATTTTACTTTGTTGGGTCTAAAATAGCCTAGCGCTTCATTCTTTCTGCATCACTGCCACTTAAATGTAATTTTTGATTAGGCAAGCTGTCTTAGTAATATTATTATTATACTAAAAAAAAGATAATGATAGTTAACATTCATTGAGCATTTATGAAGCATAGTTATTGAGCAGACATAAGGTCTCTCATTTTATCAAGAACAACTCTGTAAGGTAGAGAGTCTCCTTATCCTCATAACTGAAGAAACTGAAGTGGTCTGCTTCAAGGTCACATGATGAATAAGCAGCAGACCTGTGGTCCAAGCCAGAATCCATGCCACAAACCCTGAAGCCAAACTACCTGCCTTATGAAACCTGCCACCTCAACATGCATGAACCTGAGGACAGGGTGACACCAGCCTGTGCCCCTGCCCCCACCACCTGTGCGCCGACACCCACAGCCCCCAAGCAACAAATAACTTCACAGGTCCACCGCCTGACAACACCGAGAGCAGCTCCTTGGGTGCCCAGAAGCAAGAAGGAAGTCCTGATGGCTGGCAGAGGTGAACTCTGTCTAGGACAGGACAAAATACGCCCAGCTGCTTGCCGCCTTGCTTTCTTCCTTCTCTCACTGAAGTATTTGCCTCCTTCAGAGCTGGTCCTTCTACCTGCAAACTGCAAACATTCAGGCACCTTAAAACAACGAGCTACCCGTTATTTAAGTGGGGAGGCTTCAGATTATGAAATTGCAGGGTTAAGAAAACTGGTTTTCTTCAACAACGAGATATCGCTTCGCACCTGTGAGAATCGCTATTCTCCAAAAGAACGGAAAGAAGGAGAGTTGGTGAAACTGCAGAGAAAAGCAAATGCTTATCCACACATTGCTGATGGCAGGGCAAATCGGTGCAGGCTTTATAGAAAGCAGTATGGAAACTCCTCCACAAATTGAGAGTGGAAATTTCATATGATCCCACTATCTGACTTCTGGATATTTTCCAGAAAAAATGCAACAACACAATTTGGAAGAGATATATGCACCCCCTTGTTCTTTACAGCACTATTTACAACAGCTGAGAAATAGAAACAACATAAATGCCCATCAACAGATGAGTGGATAAAGGAGATGTGGTACAGATGCATAATGGAATACTACACAGCTGTTAATAAGGTGAAATTCTGTCATTTGCAACAACATGAAAGGAATTAAGAGTGGATTATGCTTAGTCAAATAAGTCAGAAAGATACCAGATAATCACATTCATATGTACAATAGAAAGAAAGCAAATGAAGGAAAAAAAATCTAACCCTGGGACACTGACATGACTGAGGTTACCAAAGAGAAAGGGTTGTGGGGATTCAATGGACAGTGGTGGGAGGACTACTGGTAATTTGGTGGTGGGGATAGTGTGTTATATTTTTGATGAAGACTGAACCTATAAATCTAAACTTGTATTATTTTCCAAGTCAAAGTTACCTCAATAATATCAACAACAATAAAAGACATAGGTCTTTTTGTACTTCATTCATGGGTTAAAATTTTCCCAATAATCATATACTAAAACACACTGTCGAACACACTCCCACACACTTGCTCATGCCCCATACCTTATGTATTCACACTCCTCCTCTGTCCAGCCTCCCAGGTGGTTAAGACTCTCCACTAAGTGAGGAAATGCACACTTGCTCAAGTTAAGCAATTCACTCAGAAACACACAATTTGCAAGCGATGGAGAGGGGAGTAAAGGCTGAGCTGACTCTTAACACAACCCCATAATGACAGGGAATGTCAGGCTGTCTTTGATGGCTCAGAAACAGGGTCTTTACAGAAGTCAGTCTTTATCATGAACATCGAACACAATTACGCCACAGAACCCTAGCATGGCCAGGAAAGATGGCGGATCAGTTGAGATGATGCCAAATCAGGCCCCATATTACTGTAGTTAGCAGAGTTGTTTAGCTGTCTACTGCTCTTGAGATGCCATTTTAAAATGCAAAGACAGGAGAGACACTTACATTAAAATCAATACGGGGTCCTGGTGCCAACCTTCAGTTACGCAGCGATCGCGATCACAGTAGTGCTCCCCACATCCTCCGACCGTGAGGATGGTAAGTCCTGCTGCAAACTCACTTCACTCTGGACTCCCCGGCACAGTCGCAGACCTATTCATCTCCTGATCTTATTTAAAAGCAGTTTTACATAACAACCAATAAAGTGCTTATCTTACCTAAAACAGGAAGAAACTGGAACTCAGATGTCCAGCATCAGAAATGGTTATTTTAACAAGGCGCATTAAGGCAAAGAAATGCCACGTGCAGTATATAAAAATAATTAACATGAAGCCTACTTGGAAACAATAAAAACGGCTCAAGTGGTGGAAGAATGCGGATGAAATACAGTACCTAAAAATATATTTGCATGTGAACAAATCCAGCAAAAACGCATTTTTGTGGGAGTTGGGATTTTTTTGGTTCACTTTATAGTTTTCTTTAATATGATATAAACAAAAGTCACAGAAAAGGAAGCAAAATGTCTCTTAAATAAAAACAAGCTCAACCATAGTCTTAGAGAAATGCAAATGAAAAATATTCTGCCAGCACCATTTTTCACCTATAATATCACTGAAGCCCCGAAGTCAGAGCCAACCCCCATGGGCAATGGGCACAGCACAGGCTGTGTAACGGCAGGCCCTCCCTTCTTCCAGAAGCTTCCGAAAGAATATACCTTGGCTTCCATGGATGGTGGCTTGCTGATCACCCAACTCAGCAAAGTGCTGCACTCAGAGCCAGCAGTTCTACCTCCAGGAATTTCCCCAACAAGTACACACACAGGAAACAACATGACAAACACAAAGGTGACTTGCATTATCAGAAGTAGCAGAAGACCAAGAAACTACCTCAATTCCCGGCTGTGGGTGCACACTGAAATCAATTCTGGTGCCATCAACAATGAAATATCTTGAGTTACTGGAAAGATGGAGGCCCCATGTGCGCCATGCAGCTTCTGAGATCAATCTGCTTCTGAGTGATGGAGTAGTTATAGATCCGGTAACAATGCCCCATCCAGGGGCCACTAGCAGACCCGACAGGGGATGGACTTGCATAGTTTAACCTTGTGTATTCTGAACCCTGTGTATGCCTATTATTTATTCAATCAAATAACTGAAATTTAAAACACCTAAATGTATTACCAATAATCACAATCTTCTTTCTTAATTAGAGAGTGACAGTATAAAGGTGTGTTTGGGTTTCAAAGCTTCCGGCTACCCACCTCTCTACCCAATAAATACTTTAATCCCATTTCGTTGCTATCTCCAGGTTAAAGAAGTATGGACAGCGTTTCACATGGCTGTATGGTGTGACAGCATATAAAAAGATTTGCATTTTATTTGGTATTTGTTAATCCTCCAAACGCATTCATCTGTTTATCTGTCATCCTTGGTCTTAAATGCAAATGTTGTCTTAAAGAGACCTGAGAGGTCCCTCCCCTACCTCGTCAATGCCTGAATCTTCGTGACATGCCGCTCCTCCTGCTCAGTCACCTTCCTTTTCAAGGTGTCCACCTCTTGCCGCAGTGCAGCTGAGTGTTCCATCTCACCATCAAGCAGGTTCCGCAGTGACCTGGAAGAGGGGCCCATCTGTTCAGAAGCTGCTAACCCCAGGCCATTGAGCCCAGAACACAGCTGTTTACCTACATTCAGCTCAAATGCATTCACACCCCACAAGGCTCTGTAGAAGCCGTAACTCAAGTCAATCTCGTATAAACTGATGGAAGGGGGGACCAGACCCAGGTCAAAAGCCTTGGAGTAATAATTAGGAGGCGACCCAAGGGAACCACCTGCAGCCCAGGCCCAAGTCCCTGTCAGTCAGTGGGCAGCTTAAGTCAGGAAGACAATGGGCTGAGCAAACCCCAAGGGAGTCCCGTAAAGACCACCAGTCAGAGGTGCAGTGCCTTCAACTGAGACCATCTGACACCGCCACATGAAAGGAGATTAACAAGGGAAAGGAAGCCTGGGGAGACCCAATGACAAACCAAGGCATAAAAGAATAACAGATGCAGATGTCTAGTCTCATTCCTACATCTACCCACCAAATACTTTAATGCCACCTCACTGTTATCCCCTCCAGATTAAGCAGGCATGTGTAGTGCTTTACATGGCCGTTTGGTGTGACATGGCATATAACAAGTTTTATTTTTCATCTGGTGACTGTTAACCCTGCCATTGTTGATCTTAACGAGATCGTATCTCTTCCAGAAAGAACCACAATTTACCACCAGGGTTCTGCTGATCATTCACTTCACTGGACTTCACATGGCTCGTTACCAAGACAAACCCAGGACTCCTGGCAGGTCATGGCCCCGGCTGGAGAAAAGATCAGACTCCTGTAATGTCTAAAAGGCCTTTGCTGGAAGTTTTAGTTAGAAAATTGTGCTATCTAAAGATTCCCTTTTTAAAAATTCTCTTCTGTTTGAGAAATCATGCTTATTTGCTTTTATATGTCCACAAAGAATGAGGGAGAAGCCTGTCAAACAGGGCCCAAAGTCAGTTTAAAATGGAGAATCATGATTGCCTATCACCACAGACACTTCATTCCCACTCCAAGTAAAAAAGCGCGCACACGCAAGCGCACACACGCGCACGCACACGCACACACACACGCACACGCACATACACCACCACCACTCTCAACCCCAGGAAAGTAATCTCTTTGTGCTAGAAGAAGCTTAGCAGCTAACTGTAGGCAAATCCCTCTACTGACCCAGTAGCCAACTGAGCAGCTCACCACCAGGCAGTCAGAAGGTCAAGACACAGCTAACACTGCGGGGTTTCAATGGGAAATGAAAGACAGGACCCCTGGCCTCTCACTGGCTGCAGCTGAGTTTGGGGGGAGTCAAGAGACTCCAATATCAGCTTGCGCTAAGCATGCCTGGTCTGAGGTAACTAAGTCAAGTATTCCAGGGGCCGATACGTGGTAGCCAGGCCCTCACTAAAGGCTGCTGCTGTGAGTCTGCTTCCACCGCCAGGGGTGAGGGCTAAAGGGGATGGGCTGCTTTTGTTTTGGGGTGGGGGGGTTGGGGGTGGATGAAAATGCTCTGTAACTGACTGGAGTGACACCCGCACGTGTCTATGAATACACTAAAAACCACTGAACCACACACTTCAAATGGGTGAGTTTTATGTTACGTGACTATAACTCAATAAAGGCTGTGCAAAAAAAGCCAATCTACCAAATTTTTAGTTAGTTCTCAGGTGGTACCATGAGTGTAAGGTTTCAATCCTTGGTCACATCACACACAACCACTGTGCATGCGTGCGTGTGTGTGTACCAGACAGAAAACAAGAAATCACTGGTCACATTTCGCCCGTAAAGTGAAATGCCCTTAGGGCAGATGTCAAAGGAAGAGACTATCCTCCGGCTAAAGATCCCATACCTGTTCTCTTCTTCTAGCTCGTCTTTCCTGTTCATCATGGCCACGATGGCTTGTCGCAGTTCACCTAAGGGAACAAAGCAAAATCGAAATGAATGAGCAGCTCTCACCGATTACCCTGTCCCCTTGCTAACCGAGATCGTGCATTATTTAGGGTGACCTGTCTGGGCAGACTCCCTTTTCCCTCTCAGGAATAATTCCCACGTGGGTAAAGAGATCCAGTGGGTTCAGCTGATCACTCTTGTATTAGCCGCACAAATGGATGGGCAGGGCAGGGCAGGGCAGGGCAGGGCAAGAAGAAATGTTTTCCTAGTGAATGTACTCAGACATCATACAAAAACACAGGCTTGCAATTTTGAAAGTGCTTCTTCAGGTCTCTGCTACTGGACAACATCTATTAAACAGTGATCTATTCCCAGTTACAGCTATTTATCATGAGCAGAAGCATTTGGCTCCATATTGACATCTAATACTACTCCCATTTACTAAGGGGTCTGGGTTTGCTGCACTGACCAAGGTAGGCAGTAAACAGACAGCGCTGCAGGAGGGAAGCTGTCCAATTCAGTCCATACTACTCACAGGAGCTACCTTCTGGGTGTCCGCAAGCAGGAAAGAACTGACGGAAAACCACATCTCTGAACGGAACAAGCACCCAAGTTACCCACCCACATCGCACATTACTGGCCACTGGCCACTCACAGAGTAAAGGCATTGCGGAGCCTCTCACTCAGTCAGAGCTCAAGACCAGGACCATCTGAAGTTCTAGAAAGCCGGCTTCCATTTAGTTTTGTTTGTTTTTCCCCTTAATGAACGCTACGAACTACATCTCACCCGGGGACTGGTTGCTAGGAAGCTCATGGCCACAGGCATCTATCAAGTGCGTGTGCGTGCCATGTGTCCCAGCCCGTGTGCCGCCGGAACTGCCCGCCCGTGTGCCGCCGGAACTGCCCGCCCGTGCAGCCTACCTCGACCCCATCTCAGTCACATCTGTTCCTGTAACACACTGGCCCACATCCTCTGTTGTGAAGGGTGTGATTTGCTGACTCCTTCTTTTAGGGCTAAAAGGAAGAAACACTTACCAAGCTCTGCTCAAAGCCCTCACTGACAGGCCCTCGTTTAATCCCTTCCCCACACCTACGACGGCACGTCACTGCCCTGTTCTAGTGGAGCACAAGTCAACTGAAAGAAGGAAGAGGAGTGAATGGAAGAGGGAGAAGACTGATAGGCAGGTGGGCTTCTCTGTCCCCTTAAACTCAGGGTTCAGCAGAAAGAAGCCACAAAGACCCCGAGACAAGAAACAAGGTCACAGGACCAAAGCTCCCCTTCGGGTTGCAGCAGAGGGCGAGAAGCCCGCGGCACAGGTCTCGCAGAAGAAACAAGCAGGGTCCGAGACTCCCTCAGCTCTAGCTCACACACTAGAGACCCCACGTTGTTCAGGTGAGTGGGACAAAGGAGACCCCTGGCCTTCTAACCGAGACCAGCTGTCTCAGTGTCACCAGGATGTGACCAGAGGGCTCTGCCCTGCTTCCTACTGCACTGGAGTGAAACCTGTGGGCCACTGTGAGGACTGTGCTCCAAAGGTGCCTCTGAGGAGGTGTACGTCTCACTGTCTCCTCCTGATGTCATGAAGGTGTCACCAAGGTAGACAGTCAAATTTCCTTGGGCTGACACAGTCAGAGCACCTGGAAGCCACCGGCACCACAGTAAAGAGGGAACAGACAGACCTAAGCCCCACCCAGGAGGCCTCCCCTCCATGGGGGAAAGGTCAGGAAGCACATGACCTCAGATGACCAGAAGCCTAGAGGGAACCTCACAGTGGCATGGAAGAGGTTGGCAGTGGGGACACAATCATTTCATATGAGCTACTCCGGGAAGGCCTCTGAGGAGCTGACATCTGCAGAGAGGCCAGAGGTGCCAGCCGTGCTGCTCAATGGAGGAAAAGCTCCTACCCCCAAGCAAAATGCACATGCAAAGGCCCTGGGGTGGATATGGCCCATGAGGAAGGGAAGCATAGAACCCAGCACAGGCTCTGCTGGAGCCAGCAGTCCTGGCAAGTATTGCACCACCTGGCCCTATCCTCGGGAATCCCTTTCCTGAAGGGCTGCCTAAATTCTGAATTTCTTGATGAGGCCTTCTTTCCCATGGGAGTTCTCAACTGGCCTCTCTATGAGGGTGAAGGAATAGGACATTCATAATTGTAACATGAAGTCAGAAGTGAGTTTTATTTTTATAGATTTCATTTTGGGGGCATTTTTAGGTTCACAAGAAAACTGAGGGGATGGCAGAGATTTCTCCGGTACCCTGTCCGTACATATGCACACCTCCCTCGTCATCAGCACCCCCACCGAGCGCTCATGTGCTACAACTATGACCCCATATTGACACATCACTATCCCCCAGAGTCCGTTGGTCCCACTGGGTTAAGTCTCGGTGGTGAACATGTTGTGTCCATCATGTCAGCATCATACGGAGTAAGCTACACTGCCTTAGAGTCCTGTGCTCCCTCGTCAGCCCTCCCTGCCCCCAACCCCTGATGAAATCCTTGTTTTACTTCCCGGGAGTCGGGTCTCTAACCCAGGTCCTTGGGCTTACAAGGCCTGCACCCCAGCCGCTGAGCCGCAGGGTGCGCTCGAAATCTCTTAAAACAAACTGCAATCTCCCAGAGCCTTCCCAAGGGACTCCCTGAGTGAGTGAGTGAGTGAGTGAGGGGGTGCACGCGTGCATTTCTGTCCCCACCCAAACCACGGGAGCCTCCCCAGGCCTGGGACCCACCACTCTGCCCACAATCGTCCATTATTCTACGGCTGACGACTGCAGACGGCTCTGGTCCCTCAACTCCCTTCTCTAAAGATGAGAGGGAGTCACTTTCTCACAGCTTGTTGAGCTACAACTCAGCAACACGCCGCGAGGAGCCTCGAGGGTCACCAGCGCGGAGAAAGCGCGCGGCACGGGCCGCTCACAGACTGGGCAAGACCAGCCGCCTGCGCGCGACCCTGCCCTCTCGGAAGCTACAGATCCACTGAGCGCCTGTGTACCTCCCGCCTTGGGAAGAAAAGGAAAATGTGAGTGGTCTATGCCTCAGAGCAGCGGACCAGACAAGAGAATTTCTGATGTGTCAAACAAGATCATGGGCAACATGAGAAATGCATGTCGCTTGGAGGAGACTCAGCTATGTCGGGGTTCCAGGTTTTCAGGCCCCATGGCAAGAGGGGCCCCAAATCCTGCCACTCAGGCCCTGCAGTTGAAAATGGTACACTCTGTGGAGAAAACCTGGAAGAGCATCTGTTACCCAAAAACATACAAATGTTCTCCTGCAAACAGCAGCACAATGAGAGACCCCGGCCACAGGCTGCCTTGAAGGGTCAGTCACACCGCACGAAGTGACTAGAAGGAAGCAGCAGAGTGGCCAGCGCTGACCTGAGCCCCCTGCCATCCTGGTAGGACCCCCTCCCACACACCGTGCCCCTGTATTTACACTGACATCACAGCAGCACAGCTCACGGGGCTCTGACACTGGGGATCTTAAAATCCACCAGAGGGTGACATCAGCATCATGGTGCCACAGGATGAAACTCCTCACTAGAGGGGTCAGGAGCTGAACGCGTCCCTCTGAGTTAGAGGAGGGGCTGCCCTAAGGCTCCCATTTCTACAGGGTTTAGACAAGATGTGGTCGGGGGCCTGGGCCCCAGGGATTCCAAGGCCACGCTCCTCAAGCTACTACTTTTGTATTCACCCGACTTGGGCAAGGCAGCCAGTGTTCAGGAAAGAAACTGTACCTACGAAATAAATCCATCACAGAAAGAAGGTGGCGGAACTCCCGCCGACACTGTTTTCCAGAATATCCATGGTAATGGTGCAAAAATAAGTGGCCCCAGGGCTGCCCCACTTCCCCCGCCAAAAAAATCTCTCTGAAAGGCTCTAACTCTAACGCCTCCACCTCGTCAGCCAGCTGACTTACCGCGAGCAGCGGTGCCCACCGGAGGGCTGGTGCCCATTTCCATACCCCGTAAATACAGTGCTTCTCCAAGCACCAGTGACGCACTGGCGAGGCCCTCCCTACCACGCCATTTTCTCTCTGGCACCACACACCCATTATATGTTTAGTCTCTACTGTTGTGATTTCCTTCCTCTGTCACCTGCCACCGCACACATTTCATGGGACAGAGCAGCCCCTCTGGGCTGCAGCCTCTGTGGAGCCAGACGAGCCAGGTCCTTCTCCACAGCTGAGGACCATCCATCTCGAAATCAGTTTCCTGCTTGGCTTCGGAGCACGTACCAGCAGATCCAGCCAAGTTCACAGTAAAGAGCCCACTTCACAGAGGAAACCGACCTGGGGTCAAGAGGAGCCCTTCACGCCGCCGTGGAAAGGGTGGATTTGCCCACAACGGCAGCCGGGACAGGAAACCACCAGGGAGCAGGACACAAGACTCCAGTCTCTGCCTCTCTGGACACCCGTGTAAATTTCAGAGAGAGCAATTTGAACACATGGACAAACACGTGTGCCATCTGGCAGCAGGAGAGGCCTTTCTAACAGGAAGCCAAAGAACAATGACATGGAGACTCAATCTAAGAAAACGAGCCGGTGGAGAAAACGGAAGCTCTTTGGGGCAGCGAACAGGCTGGGGAGAAAGAACATGGGTGCTCCGCTCAGCTCTGTCCCCAGATCCCAACTCAGCTCTAGGACCCTGCACAGGTGACAGCCTCCGTGCTGTCTGTCCCTCAGCTGGAAATGCTGCCAGTATCGCCGACCTCCTAGTACAGAGCGGGCAGGGGAACAGAAGCATCACTGAAAAAGCCCCACTCATCATCCGCATGCCATCTGTGTCTTCCTGGTACAATGGCGGAGCCGAGCTGTGACAGAGACCAAGGGCCCATCAGGCCTGAAATGCGCACCATCTGGGTTTCACCCTCCCTGGTCTGAGGGGAGGTCCAGAGGCTCTTCCCTGGCGCCCCTAATGACAGCCTTCACCTCTAGGCTGGAGGGGCTCCCTGGAGTTGAATGTGCGGCCCAATGACATGGTGCCAGTCTGTGGGGCCCACTGGCTACTCCGCTACAGGAGACTACGGGCCCAGCTTCAACAGACACGACACGGCCAAGGAGCAGTGGCTGCCACATACTGTGGACACTGCCCTGCTCCGGAAAGGTCCCCTCAGCTGTGCCTCTGATCCCTCTGCCAGTCCCGATCCCCAGTGGTCCCACGCACACCTGCCCTACGGATGCTGGAGGCCCCGGCTTGGGCATTACAGCCCCTCTGCTGGCTGGGCCCTCAGCCACCTCCCCCTTCTCCCCGCTGGTCTCCCACCACATCCAAGCAGTTTCCCTCTCATGTCTGTGCCTTGGCCCAGGCTGTGTCTTGCTCCCGAGGCTGGCACTTCCTCCATGCCTCAACTCATGATCACTTCTTCTGTGGCCCTCGCCCCACAGCTGTGGCCATCTGCGGCCTACCCTGTCCAGTAGGGGCCCCTCCTTGGTGACTCTGCCTCACAGGCCTCCATCCCGACGCCCAGCAGGGAGACCTTGCGTGGCTGGTTGACTCCAACTGAGTCCATCACAGAGCCTTCCAGAAGCTGGAGATGGGCCAGGTCTCTGACCAGAGGGCAGGGAGGAAGGGAGCAGATGAAGCAGGCCTGAGAGCCAACGGTTCTGTCGGCCCACCGAGATGTCCTGCTGAAGGCCCGGCCGAGGACAGTTTTCTGGGGCTCTTTAGTCACTTCGTACAGTGCCCAGCTGGGACATAAGATGCAGTTACAGGGCAGAATCCAAACAGCGAAGCTGATAGCCCTCTAAAGCCCACTTGTCCGCAGAGAGAAGGCCAAGCGGGTGGTGTCTGAAGCATCTAGTGTGGGCCTGACACCAGGACCAAGTAACCCGGACGCCAAACCTTAGAGGAATCCCTCCAGGCAGCAGTCTGGCCGCTGGCTGGCTGGTCTCCTGCTGCACGAATCTTGCAGAGACTGTGTGGTCACAGGGTATCAGATGTAGGACTGACCACCCAGCTCCTGCTGGACTCACCTGGGAGTCCCAGTGTTCAAACCAGGGCCGTCCCGAGTCCTCACAGAACCGAGAGTCCTCAGACCCTCTGTCTCCAAGACCCCGCCACACCGCCATGGAAACACACGTCTGATGTCTGCGGCTGGAACTGTCCACCTACTAAAGCCCCACCCCAAGCCTGCGCTCCGAGAGCAGGGACCTGGGGGCCCACACTGGCCCAAGTTCGAACACCAGTGAGAGACCTTGGAATGAATCCCATGAAGAAGTGCATTAACAAACCCGTGAGCCAACAACTGGCTGACGCCCACTGCACAAATCTGCCCCTCGTCTCCGGGAACTGAGCATGGCTGGGCCGGGCAGATCTGTCAACCGTGTTTAATAATAAGTTCGCGGCCTCACCCAGGCATACTAACCACCAGCTTCACAGCTGTAATTTCCTGCCCCAGTGACAGAGATTCAAGCATCTTCCTATCTGTGTCTGGGAAACGGATACATACGGAAGGGAGGGGACCAAGTGTCCCATCTGTCACCGCCCGTCTCTCCCTCCCTACGCGAACCACTGAATCACTATTTCAGACAGATCTGCAAAGCAGGGACCAGCCCCCAGGACCCAAACATAAACACAGACACATGCTCCAGATTCGCTGTTGTTCACACTGATATGGGCGTCAGAGGTTCCTACAGAAGCGCCCGATAAAGAGCTAAAACAGTGACGTGGAGGGAGGGGCGAGAGGCATCCCGCCTGTAGTCATTAAAGGCCCACCAGGGGGCAACAATCTCGAGATAAATTACTCCCTAACTCCCTTTTCAGAAGTAGGTAGGGAGGAGACGCTCAGATGACTCCAGTGTCACATGTGGTCACCACATACTCCACCCCTCCCGCATGCATGCAGGTCCACATGACGACTCTGCTTTACAGAGCTTGTTTCCGAAGACCTCAAAGCTTTTACAAACCTCCCCTGGGCCGGAACTCAGTTTTATTTAAAGCGCACACAAGAGGACACACGCACAGAAATAAAAATGCTCTTCTGTAGATACTTAACCTACACTGACATTTTTCGAACTTAACATACTGCTTTTTATATCTTTCCTGCCTACCCATGCCCTTCCTGCTCGCCAAAGGCAAGCCTATGCCACAGCGAGCCCCCACAGCAACTTCCAGAGACAATCTCCAGCCTGCCTAGTGTGTGGTTGTTTCTCCTCCTCTCCCTTTCCCCCGCCCGCCCAGGGTCTCTATTTTGCACAATTATGATTATTTGTAAAAAGCCCTAAGAGACAAACCCAGAGCTCGGTGGCCTGTGGCTAGCCCGCACTGGCTGTTTTCTGCATGTCTGGGCACTGTGAATATTCCACCTCGTGGAAGCCTCACGACATGCCAGGGAGCGCGTACTGCCCACCAGGAGGAGAGAGGCCTGGGGACGGGCACTGAGTGGCCAGGAGTGGGGCCAGGACCCACACCCAGTCAGGGTCCCCAGGAAGCCGTGTCAAGCTAATCATCCCCTGAAAGGAGACATGTCCTCACTCAGCTGCTAGGGTGGCCTCAAACAGCTCTCCCCACCCTCCCCTGCCTCTAGGAAAACCAGGCATCTGACTGGCCCCGGCCCCTCCCAGCTTTAAAACTAATGTTCTCTATATAATCAGGGAAGGAAAAATGGTTTGAGGACCCCATGGAAACAGAATAAGGAACACAAGAAAAGCATTGGGGACAGAGGAAAGCCAGATAATTAATAATCGATAAAGTTCTAGATCTTTATTCATTTTCTCCATATGGGAAAAGACAGCACCTGAGTGCTTAAGACATCATCAGAAGGTTTGAAGCAGGGACTCGGGACAGGGCGGGGGAGGATGCCCTTAACTTTACTCTCATACCTTTCCACATGCGTGTGATGTGCGCACTTCATATCAAGGAGCCAAGAGGGAGTCTCACATTTATTGCCTAAAGTTTAAAAAATAACAAGAAAAACCTAAGCTGATATATCACTTCACTTCAAAGATGTGTCTGGGCACACCCTGGGAGGAGGTTAGGCGCATCACCTCCAAAGGAGCACAGGCCACATACCTCTGGGTTTGAGTCCTGGGCCCAGGGGGAAGCAAACAGTGTGAACAACTGAAAATGGAAATAAAATGCTTCTTCCTCCTCTCTCTTCCTGCCTACTCACCTTCATTCCTGCCTGTACCTTTCCTTAAAAAAATAAAAAATAAAGAGAGTATCTGGAAAAACAAAGCAGCCGGTAACTGACATGACTTCAAACAGGAAAAATAACCACTTTTCTGACTGAACGGTGGGGGCCCCACATTGCACTGAGGTGAAATGCACACAAGACAACCATTCTGAAGTGAAGGAAAGAACTGGACTGCTATGATGGACTGAATGGAGCAGCCACAGATGTGGATTTTACAGTGGACACACCTTAAACCTATGTCAAAATGAAAAGTCCTTCAATACAATTAAAAAATAAATACATTTTCCATTTCTTCTTGGGGAAAAATAAATGTTAAGTGGAGGGAACAACTCAATGGCACTCAGTACTTTCACAACTGCAAGTTATCTGGTTCTGGAACTTTCCCACCACTCACAGGACCAAGCCTGACCCTTGAAGCAGCGTCTGGTCCCTGCTGCTCCCTCCCGCGGAAACCGTGAGGTAGGAAACCCTCCTGGCCCAGCGGATTTGCTATTCCAGGCGTTTATCACAACCCGAATCAGACGCCGTGCCGGCCTTCTCTCTCACACTGCGTCTTTGGTTCGTGCACGCCCAGCGTGCCAGCGCTTCACTCCATACAGCCGAATGCTGTCGGTGGCACGGAGCCCCCGTCTCGTCCATTCACCCACGCTGCACACTCAGGCCGTGGCCACCTTCCAGCTCGTGCAGGCCGCACAGACCTGTTTGTACACACAGCGCGGGAGCCCGACTGAGACTGCTGGGACCACGCCGGGGGGCAGAAGCATCCTCGCTGTTTAAAGAACGGCTGGCGAACTGTTTCCACAGCCAGTAATTGTTGAAAATCACCACGTTTCGCAGGAAAGTTTAGAAACCCACATGCTGGCTAGCTGTCCTCATCACCCAGATGGTCAGTCCTTCTTGCTTTTGTTCTAATCCTTCAAATATTTTAACACTATGTCATGACCGACACGGTTAAGAAAATAAATTATGGAGAATGAGAAAGGCCGCTGGAAGGAAAGAGGGGTGCGCTGCAGGAGGCGTGACCACCACGCACCGGGGCAGCCTCGTCTCCCCACGCACAGGAAGTGCTAGTTACCTGAGAACATGTCTTACAAAGGGCCTCCGTGAGAACCACGGAGCAGAAACCAGTGAGGTGCCTGGGTTAAGGCGACAAGTGGAAAACAAGTGTTAATTAGGTAACATCGGATTAATGTGAAGCCATGAAAGCCAAGTCCACTGTTCTACCTTGCGAAACAGAGAAATCAGATGGTACATTCTCAGAAGTAGCCACTTGGGACCACTGAATAACTTCAGCCATGCTATTCCTTTATAGCATGATTCTACTTAGTATCCCCTCACCCCACATACACACAAGTTCAATAAACCGGGGGGGAAGGGCTGTGGGGCAGGGACCAGCAAATCTAACCGCAAATCTTCAGAATCTGTCCCATCAGGTCCCATGTCTGCCTAAAGTTTCACGACTGGCTCCAAAAGTCACAGGATCTATTCCCCTGGTAACAGGATGGACCACTTTCTGCCTTTGGGGTCAACAGGAAAAGCAATCCTTACCGATGGATGGAATTCCCACCCGATAAGAAAATAATGCTGGGAGGGGGGGTTCCTCCTGCTCACCAGGAGATTCCAGTCAGAATTCTCTGGCCATACAATTTCACAGACTTGCAGAAATAAAAAGGAAATCTTCCCTGGAAAACAGTCAAATCCTGTCCGCATCCTGGAGACACGCCCCTGGCGCAGCTCTTAGGCACGGGCGCCTGGCCCCTGGTGCTTATTATGGATGTGGGTGGAGAAGGACGTCTCCGCTGAAGGAGGTGACTTGCCTGGCCTCGGCCCTGGGAGAAGGACAGTTTCTCTCTGTTTTCAGAGGGATCTGTCTTCACAGTCTGGCCTTGGCAGAGCCTAGGCAGGCACAGGAGTACTCTCGAGTTGGGGAGCATGGCCATGTGGGGCAGAGTGAAGGCCAGCAGGACAGCCAGGCTGGGCTGCACGCTGGAACATCTACGAAGCTATAAAAAACCACCACTGGGTTGAGAGCCCACCAGGGACCAGTTACCCCAACCCCCAGGGTGGGACCTGGACATCAGTGTTTCTGTGTCAAGCTCTTCAGCTGATGCCAACCTGCAGCCAAGGCTGGAGGCACAGTGGTCAGGCACACACACAACGCGCACGCGTGCGCACACAGGAGCTGAAGAAACAGCAGTTAGCAGCAGAGTTCACGTTCAAACCTTCCACTGTGGGCCAAACACTGGCCAACCAACTTTACAGATGTTTCTTCTATCAGTCCTTCCAATAATCCCAACTAACGCGCCGAGAGAGTAAGTAACCCAGATTAAGTAACACAGCCAGGCAGCAAGGCCGCCTGCAGCCACTCCACCACAAAACATACAGCCAGCGGGGTGGCCTATGTTCTTATTGAATGATGACACTGGTTTCCCCTTGTGGGAAAGAGGATCGAAACACACACCCCAACACCCAGACAAGCCCTCTGACCCAGACTGGTCGCAGATACTCCACGATGAGCAGAGTCCTCAAAGGGGCCAGAGCATGAAAGAGACAAAGCCTCCAGTGGAGGCTGAGGGAGCAGGGCAGAGACAAGACGAGACAGAGCCCTGGGTGGTCGCTGCCCTATGCACAGGGCGATTTTTTTCCCCCCCAGCTCCAGGGAGGGAATCTCAGAAAGAAGAGGCCAGGGCTCCATATTTTACCCAGGAAAATGAAACACCAAGATTTTCCCTGTGTGGTAGAAGGCAGCAAGGGAGGAGAGTGGGCTGGAAGTGGCTCTTGGCACCCAACAGGTCCACTGAGTGTGGTGTGGCTGTCCTGAGCTGGCACCTGGCGCCCCACACTCAATGGACATGGCCCAGTTATGCCAAAAGCCACTTCCAGCCCACTCTCCTTTGCTGCCTTCCACTGCACAGGCTGGATAGCCAGACACTTGTTTTCCCCATTTTCCTTGCAACTTAAGGGGACCCTGTGACTCAGCACTGGTGACAGATTAAGAGGAAATCTGCCAGGTGGACTTATGGGAATGCCTTTATTTTCCTGATGAAGAGAGAAAGGAGCAGGTGCTATTCCATCTCCCTTGCTTCCTGCTTGAAAAGGGATATGCTCTCCAGCGCAGCAGCAGCCACCTTGCGAATGTGAAGCAATAAGCATAAAGGAGCGCGTCAAGAGCAAAGAGGTAGGGCAGGAAGAGCCTGACCTCTTGATGGCACTGAGACGCAGGGCCCTGTCAGCAGCCACCCGCCCCAAAGTTTTCTGTTAATATGAGAGAAGTCCCCACCCAACACCATCCATGAGGTTCCCCGAAACGGTGACTTTCAGTGTAACATAAACAGGTCCTCAGTGTCGGGCCAGGAGTGACTCCCATCGACATTATTACCAAACAAAACAGCATGGCACAGAACAAGGTCATGTGAGGACCCTGCTGCAGAAGCACTGGTTTCAGTCCGTGAAGTGGGTTTTGATTACATGCAGCTGAACATATTCCCACTGGCCACCTCCACACTGCGCCCCTCCCAGGTCCACCCAGGCCTGAACAGGACACTGCCCCTCTGCCCAACGCCCTCTCTGGGGTCACCCCACAGAGCCCAGATCCCTTGCAGGACCGAATCACCTGCCCTCTTGGAGCCCTCGCCCTCTGACAGCACTCAGGCCTGGTTGACTGTGGGACTAAACGAGATCAAATGCTGGATTGGGTCAGTCAGTCTAGCACGCACAGCAGGCCCTCAGTAGTGACTGGTTTTCCTGGGTGGCAGCACAGCGCCGAAGGAGGGGTAGGGACACCTCCCTCTGTGCAGCCAAGTTCCGAATCCCGTTCCCAAGACCTCAAAAGCTGCAGGGATGGTGAACTTGGCTGGCACCCCATCCCCAGAGCCAGCAGGGAGGAAGGCGCCTCTGTCACCCACCCCTCCAGCTCTAGGAGCTGGGTCAGACAGTCGGTCCCTTGCCACACAAAGATGCAGGTCCTGTCACCTGTGGCTCAAATCCTGAATACATCTCTTACCATGGTTCCCAGCAGGAAGCACCAAACCGATGTGACGCAGAGCAGGACGGTGCAAGACCGTGCAAGTGGGAGACCAAGGGGGCACTGGCCTGACCCAGTGAGCCCCCACAGGAGGAGGCCCGGGCTAGAGCCAGGTGCAGCACCCCTGGGCAGTTCACAGGCTCCCCACAAAGGCCCACTGCCTCAGGCTCTCCCAACAACTCTCAGGTGGGTCTTTCCACCTCCCAGCCCTGCTCCCTCCCTCGCTAGCTTCCCACCAGCTGCTCTGAGAAGGGATGCCTATGGGGACCCAGATTCTCTAGGTCCCTCGGCTGCCTGCCTGGGCAGCTCACAAGTGCCCACCTGGGCAGCGCCAGCCCATGGTCCTCACCCATGGCTCCAAAGCACCTCCGTGGCCACATATAGCACTAGGCAGTGGGGACCTGGGGGTCCCTCCCACAGGGCTTCAGACTAGTGGGGAGACAGATGCTGGGAAGAGCGGAAAAGGCGACATCTCGAGTGAGGTGGTAAGTCAAGCAAGCTGAGGGCAATCAAGGTGAAACTGAGGGTGATTAAACAAGAGCCTTTCAGGTGGGAGAGGGGAGGGGAGAGAACATTCCAGGCAGAAGGAAGGGCCTGAGTCAAGTGCCCGAAGCAAGCAAGAACTTGGCATGTGAGGAACTGCTTCAGGTCTGAGTGGCTGGGAGGTGACAGGCACGGGACCACAGGAGAAGGTGGGGCACATGGCAGGCTCTGCAGCCCAGCAGGGGTCTGAGCGGGAGGTGGGGGTGGGCATGTCCTATCTGCAGAGAGAGGTGTGGTCAGTAGCGGTCTGCCTGGGAGTCCTTGCGCCCCGTGCATTTGCTGAAACCTTGGAGCCCCCAGGAAAGATGAAATTTCTACCCATCATCAGGTGTGCTTTCCTAGGCTGCCAGCCTGCCTTGAAGGGCTGGGCCCTGCAGGGCTTAGATGAAGAGACGGCTGCTAAAACCTTACCTCCGGACACCGAAGCCTTGTCTGAAGGGATGGGGCTCAGCTTGAGGCAGTGAGTCATTAGAAGCCTGGCCCCTGAGCCTTCTGAGAACCGGAGCAGAGGGGCTGAACTGGTCGCTCACCGCTTTCCACACCCCGCACACACCCCAGAGACCCCCTGCATCCTCATGGCTGAGCTGAAAGCGTCTGCTCCTCATCATCTACGGCTGAGGCATCTGTGCAAAACCCACTCATCTGGAGAGAAGGAAAGGATGTCTGCCAACTTCCACATTGCGAGCTAGGAAGCAAGTCTTCAATCAGAGCCACACACAGGCTCCAGTGAGCAGCGGGGACAGCACACAAGCGGGCAGAAGTCAGACAGCACTCCCGTCACTCTGCTGCCTTGGGGACCCTGGGAAGGGGCCCAGGAAGACAGTGCTGACGCAAACCGGGTCTCAGAGCGGGCTGCCTGGCTTCACAGGACCCGCACGCTCTGCGTCCAAGCCACCCTGCAAGGAGTGGCAGGTGCAACCGCCGCCTTTTAGAGGAGATCAGAAAAAAAGTCTAATTTTGCCTAAAGGGCCCAAGCTCATTAAAGATTTGTTGTTCAGAGGTGCCCATCCCATGGGATCAAGTCTAGGACCCCACGAGCAGCCCCCTACCTTTCCACCCCAGAGCCTGACATTCCTTAATCTTGAACTGCTCTTTGTGATTCCTGCTTCTCCTGGCACATGCTGAAACCCCTCTGCTGAAGGAGCCCTGGTCCTCCTGATCCCCGCTGATGCATTTCTTGATAAGGCAGCCCACTCACTAGCAAGGTGACTCAAGTCCAGCCCCAGCAACCATGACAGGGCTGAGCAGAGGAAACGGGAGCCAGACTCCTCGGGCCCCTGTGAAAGCGTCTCCATGCGCTGTGCCAGTCTATCTTCAGAGCCCCTCCTAGAGTGATCAGATGGAGATGTTCTCTGTGCTCTCGAGGGCCCACCATATGAGACTAATGATGGCACCCCTCCGGGGAGTCTCTCTCACACCCAAAACATGCAGCGCCGCACGGCCACCGAGGAGCTGAGATGAAATACCCTTGGGCCCTCGGTCCCAACATCACAGCCCAATCACCTGCCTTAATATCCCCATGAGTGGACTCTGCCAGAGCTCCTCTGCACAGCGCCCTCTCCACTTCAGGGCCATGGCTCATCTGTGTGACAGCGCTGTGTGACAAGTCCCAGAGGAGCGGGAGAGGAACAAAAAGCCGCAGAAACGCAGGCAGCCTTTCACTTTCTGAGCTTTCCACTGACAACCTGGGACCTGAAAAAAGACCCCAGCAGTTCTAAACCACCTGCGCTACTCAGAAGAGAAAAAAACCTAATTTCGACTAAAGGGCCCAACCTCATTAAAGATTTGTTGGGGGATTTTTTTTGTCCCAAAATGCTCTTTCCAAATGGGAATGTCAGTACAGTCTGCCTTCCTGTGCGGGCCAGCCATGTCTCTCACTGCAAAGAAAACTGCTCGTTATCGTTGTCTCAACCTCTGAGGATGGAGACCAGCTTCCCAGAAACTCCCATAAAGTCTTGGTCTCCTTCCTGCATTGACAAGCAGGGAACTGGCAAAACTCAGTGTTGATAAAATGCAAGTGGGTCCGAGTTCAGAGCCAACTCGAAACACGTGCGGGGAGCCGACGCAACCACGGCACAGCTTGCAGAGGCAGAAGGCAGGTTCTCCAGTTCATCCTCTCCAGGGCACTCTGCCTGTGACCCGTCTCCAGAAGGCAAAGAAAGCTCTAGATTCAACTGCAGCAATAACGACAAGCGTCACCAAATGTTCTTAACAAGGATTTGCACAGGGAAATGCAACAGACTTCAGGACTCAGTGACTGGGCGACAAGTATTTCCTGTACTGTAAAGAACATTCGGCCACAATGCAGGAAAGGACGGTCCCCTCCCAAAGCTGAAGCTCACCTGGGCGATCCTGGGCAGAGCCACAATGGCAGACAACCTGGGTGCCAGGCCTTTTTCTAAGCCCTGGCCTCGGAGAACGCTAGCAAGCACAACCGCTGTGTGGGATTCCCTGGAGAAGGCGGGTCCTCCTGGCAGCGCAGGCCCACAAGCATCAACGACACCTTGCTGTCAGACAAGGCACAGAACGATCTGATGCTCTGGGCCCAGGCAGCCACAGTTGCAAGGAAACAAACTGTTTTGCCGTCCCATCTGGAATGAGAACATGAGAAGTGGGTTTCCAGTCCAGACAACCGAAGTAAGTAGAGATCACGTTTTCTCAGATAGAACTTGTCTTTTCATCAGCAAGTTTTAGAAGGACCCCAATCACACAGCCTCTTGGAATGAATGAATAAATTAATGATAAGAGTACCATGGAGAAATGATAAATGAAAACAAGGACACATTAAGAAGACATTTTCCTTTTTCATTACTGTCAAGGGACAGTTATGATGAAAGTGGCCAATGTAGAGTGATTAGAATCAATTAGGGGTCAGCTGTTTAGAGAAGAAGAGACACGAGAGAGGAGCTAACAGCACTCATAGGCAGGTGACTGTTTCCATGAGACACAAAGCAGGACAGGCTGTGGGCCCCTCAAAAGACTGGGCCCAGGCAACTCAACTGACCCCCTGCCCACTCTGCCCCCTCCGCCCCTCT